>JACEII010000004.1:5732780-5750226 GCA_014332785.1 Antheraea mylitta | reverse complement strand
ATTACAATAATATTCTGGTTACATGTTTCACTACCCATATGAGAGAATCTGCCTTTGAGAAATTGAATCATACACTTAAATAATGTTAAGCTTTGATTTACTTATTTTAACGTTCTTTTAATTAACGAAAAGGTACTTCGATGAACTTTATTTATAATCACCGTTCGACACCGCGATTTAAT
This sequence comes from Antheraea mylitta, assembly GCA_014332785.1. NCBI lineage: Eukaryota > Metazoa > Arthropoda > Insecta > Lepidoptera > Saturniidae > Antheraea > Antheraea mylitta. Next base: position 5,750,044 of record JACEII010000004.1, on the reverse strand, counting down.
ATAACTATTAACTACCAAACGTAAAATGTAATTAGTAATAGCAAGTAACAATCGTACTAAATTAAATAAAGAACTTAATTAATCATGAGAATAATACAATTTCCTTTTTCTGTTATTCAATCTAATTTATCTATTTTTTTATATTGAAGAGGCAAACGAACGGGTGGGTCACTTAATTTTAAGTGATCATCACATTTCATAAAGTGCGTTGCTCGCCTGTATTTGGGGGGTGGGATGAGGGAGAAAGGAGGTAGGTATCCAACGCTCTCACTGACCAAACGAAACGTAACAATGCAAGCGTTATTACTTCATGTCGGCGCTTCTGGGGTTCGGGTACTACCCCGGACGAACCGACCCATTCATGCTGAAACCAGCTTTATCGTGGCTCGGCCACCTAGATAAGAAAACACACCAAAATTAGAAATAGAACTATTTTCTTTTACCGGGGGCTCTTACTTACTTGTAAGGATTAAGACCTACGTATGTGCGGAGAGTCCGGACACTTTATTAGCTAAGTCATAATTGATTGTAAGTGAAGATGAGTACCTGCTGTCGGTGACGTTCCTCCTGCTGGCGACGCTGTAGGTCCTGGTGGTCTCGCAGCTCACGGGCGGCGCGGTCCGCGGCACGACGACGCTCCTTCTCCTGGTCCGCGGCCAGCGACTCCGCGTACGCCTCGTCCTGTGCCGCACGCAGCCGAGCGGTCACCTCACGCTCCACCCTACACGACAAACAAAATCAATAAATTAAAAAAAAAATGACCTTCGCGGCATCCTTTTTTAATTGACGAGGGGAAATCCCTTATGGAGACTCACTCCCCCGGGGGAGAGAGTGAGTTATGTCCAACTCCCACGGACTAAAACCCCCCGATGTACCTCTACTGCCATAATCGAGCGACGCGGACTCGAACTGGCACCATGTCGCTACGGCAACCGGCCCAGCCTGATCCTGGGTTTCCCGCGTTAAAGAAAGACAGCCTGGTACATCGCGATTGCCTTCCAGACGGCCAAACCACTGCCCCCCGGCCCATCTCCCCTTGGTCCGGCTTAAGTTGCGGCATCCCTGGCAGATTCAAAACTGATGTGAAGTAACAATGCTTGCATTGTTGCGTTTCGTTCGGTCAGTGAGAGTGCCTGATACCCACCTCTCCCACACCCTCACCTCTCTCGCTGATCCCCTTTCCCCATTCTCCGTCAACACAGGCTGACAACGCACTTAAGACTCCCATGGTGTTGCAAGTGTCTATGGACGGTGGTGATCTTAAGCATCAGGTTTGTTTTTTATATCATAAGAGGCAAACGAAATGGTGTGTCACCTGATGTTAAGTGATCACCACCACCCATAGACACTTGCAATACCAGGGGAGTCGCAAATGCCTTGCCAGCCTGTGTTGGGAGAGTAGGGGGAAAAGGAAGAGAGGCGGAAGGTGAGGAGAAGTGAGCCTCCTGCGCATGTGACCTACCTGTACATTGGCCTCGTATGATATTAAAAAAAAGTGAAACATAGAAATTATTTTGTACCAGTAATATGCAAATATTGTTTACGACAGGAAATAAATGTGGCACAATTAATCCCTATTGCTACTTTTATTTTATTCAATAAAAGACAGTCATCTTTTTGTTGCTAAATTCTTAATTTTTTTTTTAATAAAAGTGTTAAGGTTTAAACAAACACACATTTAGCCATGTGTGTTCTCATGCCATAGAGAAAATATGACAAGTGTTGGGATACTTACGTTTTACGAGGTTAACCTCTGTGAATAGAATTTATTGGTAAGATAATAAACGACACAGACGAGGTCATGTGTATCAGCCAGTATAACATAAGTTGCTAGATATAAAATAGAGCCTACTATCCAGGACAGTGATAGATCCTGGAAGAAAACATATATATCGTGGGAGCCACTATTGACGTGAGATACCGCGCTATTTACTATATCGAGGGTGTTACTAATGACCTCAAACGCTATTGGTTGAAGTTATCGGCTGTTCATTATTTACCCCGATGTGAGACGCCATTGGTTAGAGGTATGAGCTATTTATGTATTATTTATGCCTTAAAGAAGAAAGAAAGATTTTTATTGTCATGGCATGGCAATGAAGCGTGGCGTCAGCGTATTATCGTTTTTGAAAACGGCGCTGGTTTTCAGCCAGACCTCAAAGACGATCGATGACTAGATACTGGGCATACTCGCTCGGACAGCTGGGCTAGTCACACCTACAGATGATTCGTCGTAACTGTAGCCAGTGTTGTGTTTCTGTATCGATTTAAGTTTTATACAATTGTTCTTGGTGGATTGTTCGATCAAAACCGTGACGTCACTATGCATTGCTGCCGCGAACATATACATATATTATTACAATGATAGATTATACATACCGGTCTGCTCGTGCTGCGGCGAGATGCAACTCGTTGTCGGAGACAACTCGACGCAGACGCTGTAGTAGTTGTTGCGGGGAACACGCGCCCTCACTACGAGCAATCACCGTCATACGGTGCTCCCGTACGCACAGCATGCACAGCAATGGATAACGCCGACCCCCCACAGACTGGGCCACACGCCAACCCTCACCGCTCTCAACGGAACAACCCCAGAATATCGAATGTGTATTTATGTACTCGCAAACCTCTGGATTACCTAACGTTGATCTGGAATTTAATATGATATTCTGTAATGCTAGTCCTATACCTGTGTGATGATTATTAGGTTACTTGTCGCGATAAAGACTACTTAAAAGAAAAGTACTTGTTTGTTCTGTTTTTTTTTTTTTTTTTTTTTGTTACCCTTTTTATGAAGAACCAATCATTATAATGATTAAATTTAGTAAAATTTACAAAACACAAGAAATATGTTTGCAATGTTCTAACATTCTTTTCAATATGGTAAAATGTTAAAATAAAGACTGCTATCAATAGTTCTAAAGCTATAATAAAAAAATAAAAAATAAGTACACCTTTTTTTATATTTAGAAAGTCACAAAAAAACAAATGAACTCCCACTGCTTTCATTTACATTTAATAATATGAACGCACTTTTCAAACACTTTTCAAACGTGTATCAATTCCATACAAAAAAATATCTTATAATAAATACTCATTATAAAATACCTAATAGTAAAATTTTTATTAATAATTATTGTTATAACTATATATTGTAAGTATTACATATCAGCTACAGTGCACTACAAAAGTAAATTATTATTTTTATAATTTTAACAGAAACCTGCAAAAAGTTTGAGTATCTGCTGCAGACTCCGAATGTAGATACACAATAAGGAAGCACAACTCGTTCTTGGCATCATTGAGAGCTTGTGTGTATGTTCCCTGATAGAATACAGGGTGAGTATTATACCGTGATGAGTAGGTACTGATGAAGCCCATTACATCACCTAAAGGATCAGTCACCACTGAAAAGTAAAAATATCAAAAACTTGTAATAGGACAATTTTAGGACATTTACAGTTTATTTAAAATTGAAATCATTTATCGGTGTGCAAATGTCGTTCGAATCGAATTTCGAAAATTCGAAATTCGACGAATAATTCGAAAAACATTGAATAATTCGAAAAAATCGAATGATTCGAAAAAAATTCAAATATTTTCTAATAATTTGCGAATTAATGAAATATCTCTGGATTTTCAATTGTTACTATTTAAATTCTCTTAGATCGTGTATCCAAAATATTCTACTTTTCGTTTAAAAATCATTTGGAGAAATGGTCCTCCAGCGCTCTCACTGACCAAATTAAATTCAAACAATGCAAGCACTGTTACTTCACGTCGGATTTCTGTGAGAGAGTGATACTATCCCGGGCGAGCCAACCTATTCATACTGAAACCAATAGCTTCAGCATGGCTCTACCACCTACATAAGTACCTATGTAACCAACCACCTAAACCGGCAAACATTATTCCTCCCTGATAATAATAAAAACCTTGACAAATTATACACCTAAACCTTCCTTGTGCATGTCTTTATCTAGTGATGAAAACCAAATGAAAATCCATCCAGTAGTTTTTGATTTTATAGTGAACGACAGGCAGATGTGGCAGAGGACTTTGTTTTGTAATATGTAGTGAATTATAATATACTAGATATGACATGTAACTTAATATGAGATTATATCTTTATGGATGACGACGCTAAGCATTTTTTATAGCAAATCTAAAGTTAATATGGTGCACACTGCGACAGCTTTCGGGCATGCATCGTTTTTCGACTTACTTTATACTTTATCATTATATTTTAACTATTTAAATATTACGTTTAAAAATTATAGCATATGTATTATTCTGATATATAAGCTATATTACTATGAAGTTTAATTAAAATCTGTTGAGTAGAATTTAGATAGTAGAGCCACACTGAAGCGATTACTGGTTTCAACATGAATGAGTCGGTTCTTCCGAGGTAGTACCACCCTCTCACAGAAAACCGACGTGAAGTGACAGTACTTGCATTGTTGCGTTTTGTTTGATCAGTGGGAACGCCGGAAGACCATCTCCCCCTTCTCCCTCTCCACTCACCTACTCCCCCCCACAGGCTTGCATCACGCTTGCGACTCCCCTGGTGTTGCAAGTGTCTATGGACGGTGGTGATCACTGGACATCGGATGGCCCGCGTAATCATAAAAAAAACCATCCTGACATACTTAGTTGTTTATAATATTAAAAGGCTTATAAAACTTAAATGAATACTTACATCTTCTGTCATCATTGCGGATAAAACTTAATAATAAATTTAATACAGATGTAATTGTACTATAACACACTGATACAACTAGATTCACTACATAGCGAAATAACCCCTGCACTCCGCCTGGCCCTTCAGGAGCCTCATCTGTGAATACTTGCTGAGCAACATGGTCATGTACTACAGGAGGTGCTCTTGCCTCTGTGGCGAACACGGATGGCCTGCCTTCCCTAATATTCAGTTGTTCCTGTATTGCCACCTAAAAAGCAAATATACACATTAAATTATTGGTTCTATATTTATTACTAGCTGTTACCCGCGGCTTCGCACGCGTTTTTTTGTAATACATTAAATAAATTTAACATTGTGATCACACATCTAGTGTAAATTACAATAATACTCTTTCAAAAATATTTGTATCTCACGCACATAATTTACTGTAACAGGTAACGTGTACATTATATATGTGAATACTAATAGTGTATCGAATGGGATGGAATTTATCATCAGCCACATAGCTGGCACTTTAAACTGCTATATATTACCCTCAGTGCTCACTTACACTACATAAGAAAGTAATGAAAATATTAAGCTAAACATTATCAAACAATCGATATAATTAAGTTATTATTATACCTTGCTATACTTTAAATCACATGTATCATATGATTTTCAATTATATTTATTCTTGGAATCCAGTACAGTGCACGTCACACGCGCATGTTTACAGTGAACAGCATATTTTTGATTAATTTCACACAGACGAATGCATGGATAACATAGTGTAAAACAAAATCCTGTTTCACGTCTGTCTGTATATCTGTTCTCAATAGGATCAAAAACTACAGAACGCATCTTCATGTCGTTTTCACTAATATATAAAATGATTCTTGGGCAAGGTTTAGGTATAGTTTGTCTTATTATCAGGGTGGGCAACGTCTGCTGAACCTGTTAGTCTAATATAAAACAGCTAATTAGGTACTTATTTGCCCATAAAATTCGACTTCAAATATAACTTGTAGTCCGATGAAGCTGTTAAGACCTTGCTAGATCAGTAGCATAGTCATTTCTAAGAAAAAAGCAGTTCAAATAGGTCCAACCGTTTTGGAGATTACCAGAAACAAAAAAAAAACAGATACATCAACAGAATTTAAAAAAAAACTTGATATTTGTAGCATCACAGATATATTTATTCACCAAAAAGTATTTATTTTAATATAAAATATACTTACTTTACTTTTATAATACGTAATATATCACAAATCAAAAATTGGAAACAAAACTAAGGTAGAATAAAGTTTTTGGCGGGATTTCAGTCTGTCATGCAGTGGATTTTATATTTTATTCATAATCTTGTGTTACTTGACTCTATATTGTGTTAAACTGGTGGCATTTTATGTAATATGGTTCGTTAATTGTGCATAAGTGAAATGAATGAAAAATAATACCACATAGCATAAATTCTGTGGTTTTGAAAATTAAGAAGATAAAAATTTACGAAATATTATATACAGGATTTAGAGCTTATACCTTTTCATTAACTTGGACATAAAAGAAAACTGGCTAAAGAATTCATAATAACTACCAACATATACAACTTCAGAATTGGAAGTATGGGTTAATTCCTTAGACTGTCTTATTGGAGGAATATTATTACTACTAAAGTTTTTGAATAGCAACACAAAATAAACTTTAGAAATGTTTGCAATATAAACTAACACTATAATTAAAAATTTTAAACAAAAGTAACATAGAATAAATTTTTTGAATAGGAACACAAAATAAACCATAAAAATATTTGCAACAGAATATTATCGCGTTACCATGGCTACGCATATAATACTGACATTAACACGCAGTGGAAGCTTCCAAAATAGCCCGATTTTGAGACATTCTTCATTAGTGCTCAGCTCCTATTAGTTTTAATGTGATGATATGTAGTTTATAGCCATCCTCGATAAATGAGCTATCTAACACTAAAATAAGCTTTTAAATCGGATCACTAATTCTTGAAATTAGTGCGTTCAACCAAACAAACAAACAAACTCTTCAGCTTTATAAAATTAGTATAGATGATAGGATTAGCTTACTACATCATTAAATATTAAAGTGGATACTACTTTGCACTTCCGCCTGGAATTGATTGACCACCACTACATCTAACTACAACAAAAATCAATTAATCAATAAATATATATTTTGTATATATTAATTATACAAAATATATTTAACATTACTTGCGATTACGGATTTCCGCCAAATAACGCCTTCTTCAATCAAAAATCACTACATCATATTATGCTAATAATTATAACCTTATATATTAAGGTTTTTTTCGAACAGATACTATTAAGGTAAAATCTTGTATATTTATTATATTAAGGGAGCATGAAATAGTATTGGCAGTATTGATAGTATTGACTACAATTTTACTAAGTCTTCAGCTACAATGAGTGAACTTCAAGAAAATCATGCAAAGCAAATGACAAAAAAGGACAAGAGCTAGAATTTTTATTGTGGAATAAGCTCCATGATGGTGTATTTGCCAGCAACTATATTGTGAGATAACTCAAAAAGAAGGGAGTGGCAGCCTTTTAAAAACTGGCAATGAGCATGTGGTATTTCTGGTCTCCATGGACTTAACCCCTTATCATCAAGTATACTGTACAGTTGCTAGCCATTACAGTGACATACAAAGAATACATCAAAAATATCTTAATATTTCTGCATAATGGCAATACTCATTTCAGAAAACCTGAAATGAATCATGCGTTTCATGAATTTTATGATACAAATAATATCAAACTTTTGTATATGATAGGCATATTAAATTACCATATTAGTATTTATTGAAAGCAATATGCTTATAGTAGCTAAAACTGTGACTCAAGGCAAGCAATTCTATAGTAAAATACTCATCTCAATACTGACTATAGATGAGAAATGTATTGATAATGTGGAAGAAATGTACAGGAAGAAGAGTAGAAGAGGTTCTTCTAATTGCAATTATTTAAACACTGATAAAATTTCCAGTAACAAAAACTATATATTTCACTTTGTCAATTAAGTCATAACAAACTGAGTACAAATATATATTATTACCTCCAAGTCCCACTGATGTCTTTGTAAAACATCTCTACATATTGACATATCTTCTATTCCGGTTAAATCTTGGAACTGTAATATTTTATCAGTCTGCTCCTGGCTAAGACCCATAGCATTGTCTTCCAGATCCATTGCTGCAGTTTTGTTTTCACTCTATTTAAAATATAACTACTAAGTAAACCTAAATGAAGGTGTTCAAATTGTAGTGCGTATATTAATAAATCATTATTTCATAATAATGTATTGATATTTACGAAATTTGAAAAAATACTTTCTAGTAAGCAAGGAACGAATTACATGTCATTTCTGTCACACGTTTACACAGTAGTGTTGCCCTTAGTAAAATACAAAAATTTGTACATCAAATAAAGTTACCAAAAATTACTCTAAAACTACGGAATAAAGCGTGCCCCTTACCCGCATGTTCAAAACTGGTTCAACACTATTATCATACCAGGAGGATACGTAGTATCCTCTTAGTAGTTTGTGTATCATACCAAAAGAAATCTGATGTAATAAAGCTGGAACGAATTTTAGTTACTTTCACTGATTATAATGTTGACATTATTTTTGTGTTGAATGTTTACTACAAGATCGCAAGACTGCACAGTAAAATTAAAAATGATCTAATATCTTTAAACGAGCAATTCTTGTATATTTTTACATTGCTATATATTCAGAATCTCGGAAACAGCGTCAGCGATTTCCGTGAAACTTAGTTGGTTTCGGGGACGATAAATCGATCTAGAATTCATTCGTAGAAAACATTTTTTTTATTTGGAGTATTCAGGCAATGAAAAAATATAGCTAGAATATAAAAGTGCATTTCGCCGCCGTTGTCAAAACAAAAATAGCTCAGATGAAAATCGGCTGCTTCGAAAACCGTCTAACCCCAATTCGAATCCGAGTGAAAAGATTTTGACAAAAATGCTAATTTTGTGAGGCAAACCAACAGTTTATTTTAATTTAACTTAACTTTATTATTATATTACCTACTTAGTATGTATCTTTAATATTATAATATGTTCCTTAATTATTTATCATTATATTAACAATCTGTGTGTACCTTGATGCAATTTAAAGTAGGAATACTGTTTTTAACAGTAAGTAATAGTAACTATTGAGAAAAGAATACGATATTTTTAAAATGTCTGGCTTACTACCATACTTTAGTGCGACGCAGAAAAAAAAGATTCCGTGCTTGCAGGTTACGTCGTATAGTCTTTAAGCACAAACGAAAAGAGTACAGAAATAATCTATAGTTAGAGTTTTAGTAGGAATGGCATACTCACAGAATAATATTACTCCTAGCGGAGGGCATATTGCTACATTTTGTAATTATAAATTTTCCTGCCCACACCTATTAATTCAAACATAGTATCGCTTTTCTCTATGAAACTGTTCCTTAAATCTTTAATCACACACGATTCATCATATTAAGTTTTATTAATAAGCACATATTCCAAATTTTATGAAATGACGTTAAATTTTTTGTAAAATTAAATCGCAAACTTTTTTTAACGTAATGCTTTCCAAGAATTTTGCAATAAAAATACTATTTTGTAAAGTAAACATGATAAGTAAGAAGTTATTAAATGTCAGAAAATGTATTTTTACAATTTTTATTCCATCATTTCTTTTCCTTGCCTTTTTTGACTTTAGCTGCAGATTTTGGAGCTTTTGGTTTCGATTTTTGTTTGCTTGTTTGAGTTTTAGTTTCTTGTTTGGTTTTAGTTTCCAAAGGTGACTCTTCCATTATAATTATAGTTTCAGGTGGTACTGATGGATCTTCATCAGGATCATCGTATAGAAACTCAGGCTGCAAATACAAAATACATAACCTTTATGCCCGTGCAAAATAATCGTTGAACTAACAATTTTTAGCTATTTATTATTATATATTTAGACAAAATGATTTTTTTATCAACCGTACCGTTATTTCAGATAGTTCAGGGGCAATACTAAACATGCTATCCACAAAATCTTCATAAAATATGTTTCCATCGCCACGTACGTTAGCATCACGTAGCATTTCAACAGTTTCTGCTTCGTCGAGCATATCACCGTAGCCATTTACAATAGTCTGGATTTCTTCAACATCCAAAAAATTTCGTTTTTCAGTATCAAAAACCTACACGTGTAAAAAAATGTTTAAGTCTATATATGGAATAGTTTTTATAATCATCCTCTAAAACTCGCCATCATCGTAGACAGTTTGTACTGGTGTGCTACTGAACATGTGGCTTTGCTAAGAAATACTACTGCTCTTTATTAAGTATTTTACTGTTATGATTAATTTAAATCATTGTTTCTCAACCTTTTTCATAACACAGGAAGTGACCCCTTAGTATGTAAAATTATTCGTAACTCCTAACCTTAGTTTCGAACCTGCTTTTCTATGTTAGAAAGACAAATCCGTATTATTTTCATGGTTAGGTATGGGTTAAAAACGTAATTAAATCATTGACTGTATGACGTGTATGTGTGTATGTGTGTGTGTGCGTGTGCGTGTGCGTGTGCGTGTGCGTGTGCGTGTGCGTGTGCGTGTGCGTGTGCGTGTGCGTGCGCGTGCGCGTGCGCGTGCGCGTGTGCGTGTGCGTGTGCGTGTGCGTGTGCGTGTGCGTGTGCGTGTGCGTGTGCGTGTGCGTGTGCATGTGCGTGTGCGTGTGCGTGTGTGTGTGTGTGTGTGTGTGTGTGTGATTCATAGGTAGCTTCTTTATTTTTGTTTGATTCTAAAATTATAGTTTCCTAATAACATTTTCCTACTTCACATGATTTTGATTTCGTGATCCTCTTAATAAGTCTTTGTGATCCCCAGGGGGGTCGCTACCGACACGTTGAAAAACACTACTCTAAACAAATCCTTACTGGCTGCCACTGGCTTCACGACGTATCTCGATACCGTATCAACCAAGACATGGTTTCCTCGGGAATATATTTTACTTAATAGGTATTGATTCTTAAATAAATATAACTGACACACTAGTTGTTTTTTAATGACTAATTCTGAGAGCAAAGTTAAATTTAGTTTCAAACGTATTAAACTTGTCTCGGATGTCTTTGCAAAGAATAGTCTAAATAAAAATTATCCACAAAATGCCTAAACAGTTGAAATTTATGAACTACTTATAGTAAATGGTATTATAGAGTCGTCATCATCATCTATTCAAGCTCGATCTTTTGTTATTGCTTCATAAGCTGTATCACGGGGTAAGTATATTACTTAAATGGCTTCGTATTCGGAACTCCTCGTTATAAGGCCTTTTAACCTTCTTTTGACATAGTCCGGTGATGCTGTTAAGACCTTGCTGGGTCAATAGCGTAGTCATTTCGAAAAAAAAAAACCTTTTGATTTTGGTTTATAGTCGCTTGTATGACATAACATTTAGTAAGAGAACTCACTTTAAATGCTAAAATCAACTCATGTTTTAAATTTGGTTCCAAAACCCATTTATCTAACATATAAATAACTTGATCTTTGGTTAAAATTTTTGTTACACCCGCTTTCAATTTTTCTGTAAGCGTCATTATTTCTGCATAACTTGGATAATGAAATCTTCTTCTATGGAATCTGTGAACACATCATTAATTATAAGATAAATCAATTTTAGCTTTTAAAATAATAACTCAGCATCGTCATTTGTATTTGAAAACTATTAGGTACGTGTATATATGACCACGATATGTATATCTGTATCGGCTGTATACAAAACAGTATGTTTAGTGTTAAACAGTGTATAGTGTCGTAGTCCGGTGAAGCTGTTAAGACCTTGCTAGGTCAATAAAGTAGACAGATCGAAAAAACGTCGACGTACGTGGGAAATTATACTTCTCTGGCGTGAAAATTAAAAAAAACGTTGTTAGACACTATAACCGTTTTAAACAAAATTAAAATTTCGTGGACGAAATGAAATACTATGAATAAAAGTTTAAATAATATAAAAAAAAAAACTGTTTATAAAGAAATACGTATTCAAGATTGTATCTTAGTATATAAGTACAACAATAATTATTACATGCGTACGTATTTACCATATCATATACACCATACATATATATATATACACCATGTTAGAAACTGCAGCTGACTATTTCTTTGCTGCCATGATGTCATAACGATTTATCACAACAAGCCAAAAGAAGTATAACTTTAAAAATACATTATCATTAATTGAAAAAATCAGATCACTTTTTCATTTCTAAAAATCCTTGCAGCTGCTCAATAGTGATCACGTTCATCGGTTCCGTATCATTTAGAATTAATTTAGGTTTTGCATTTTCTTCAAACCATTCAATTATTACGTTTAACTCCTCTTCTGTAAACCGTGGTGAAATATTTGATAAAGGATCGAATACGTCAAACATTGTCATGACTTGAATTGTGATTAGTATAACGTGACTGAAAATTTTAAATTGCTAGAAAATAAGTTACACTATCTATATAACATGTCCCATAAATTTGAAATTGGTATCAAATTCTCAATCAGTTAATGTAGCCATGGCTACCATTTAAAACTGATATTCAATTAAATAAAGAACGATATTTGTAGAGCCGATAACACTGGTCTTCAAAATATGTACACGCGTTAAAAGTCATACTTCTTTGGCGTAACAAAATAAAAATCTTTTATTCATAAATTTTATCTTTGGCCTTATTCTACGTTTGTAGAAAAAATGACACTAACAATAGAAAAAAAGTATTTAATACATTGGAAGTTTAATACTAAGAAATTCAAACTACAAATACAAAGAAACAAAATGTTAACTATAGCTAACTTCAAGGTGTCGGTTTTTCGTGATGGTGTGCGTACGCATCGTAAAAATTTACTCTCATATTTTTCTCAAACCCGCCAAAAGAAGTATAACTTCAAAAAGAATACACTTATTTCATTGTTTTGAGTTTCACTTATATTGCCAGTCCTCTCTCTCGGCTTTTGTTCCAAGAAACCGGGAAAAGCTTCTACAAAAGCGGTGCCGGCTCTTTTTCCACTTCGCATTGATCTGTGGAACTACTAAGATACCATTTAACAATATCGCGTCGCTGATTCGGAAAATTATCTTCTTAAGGCATTAAAATTCGTCATCATCCTTGTTTATATAAGCTTAGTATTTAGTATAATAGTTTTCTTCAAATAATAGTTTCTAGACTTTTTGAGATGTAGACCACAAAACCACAAGGAGTGCTGGCAAAAAAAAAAATTTACATAAGTTATTTTTCAGTTATATTTCTTAGTCCAGGTGATAAAAATTCATATCGAATATGAAAAAAAATACTGTAAAGTCTAAATGTTTTACAGCAAAATCTGTAAGATGGGTATGAATTCAACTCATTATAATTTTCAAAACCATGATAATTTTTTTTCTACGAAGGATTTTATTGCAGTCTAATAACATTACCACGAATTTATGAATCACTTTACATGCATATTTTTATAAAGGTCATGTTGTGTTCTCTCTTTGGAATAATATATAGACCACAGAACCATAAAAATATAGACTGTGTAATGTACTCTGTGGACTATACGCCAAACAAATTAGGGATGATCAATATTAGAAAAACATCGATCTAGACATTCATGTTAACATCAGTTTAAATGAATCGATATACAATCATCATCGATAGAAAAACATGGATGTTTTCCTAACAAATAAAATTTTCTGTAAAAAAAAGTAACTTTATCGGGTGTTTTCCTTACTGTCAGTTTCGTGGCGGTTACAGGAGTAGGCCAGCTTTGATAAAAAGTCTTTCTGAAGCTGTCCCCTCTTCCTTTTTCCCGTAGCAAATGCAAAGAAATAACTATACGTATGGCTTACTTCCATAACGTTGATTAGTATCATCTAGTTTAAAATAGTTAAATTTGATATTTTTCTAGTCCCTAGCTAGCACATGCAACGTTAGATGAACCTAAAGAATATACTGACATTTCCGATTTATTCACCTAATATCGATGTGTCGATATTATCGAAATCAAAACATCAAGCTGTTGATATTAACGAAAGAAAAACATCGATGTTTTTAGCCTTACATCGATAAATATCGAGCATCACTAAACCAAACCAAATTTGTTTAGAAATCATGTTGTTTTATTATTTATGACACTTTATGTATGTTACAAATATTAGGCATATTTGAACTTTGAAAGTGAATATAGGGCATATTATAAATATACTAAGACCTTTTATTTTTTAAATACACCGCCTGTAGTGTCCTGTTGGTATATTCTAAAATTCTAACATAAAACATACAAGAGGTTCTGAGAATTTTATTTCAACAAAGTGGTCAATAATGTTTGAATCAGATGATTTCGACCAGGTGATTATAATGATATAATTTTTTTTTCCTCGTAAATAATCATATAATGAAATAACAGATCTGTACTTTTATCAAAACGAAATACTTTAAACTAAACGTTGTACGTATCCACAAAAATCGTTTAGACTTTATTTATTTTATGATACTTATTTTACCACAGTAAGATATGAAGATTATGAATTGAATATGAAGATGAGACTAAATATTTTACGATTTTTTTCTGAACATGTTGAATATGGCATCAATTTTTATTTCAGGTCCTGTCTCAGTTTGAGTTCCCAGGAGTGGTTCCTAATTTAAAATCTACAGATAATAGAGATGAATCTGTGAATATACACGTGCCTGTCGAGATTACAAAAAGTAATGCAAAAGTTGAAACTTCAAGGGTAACTAAATTATCACCTACACAAACCATTGAAAATCTCAATAAAATAAATAACATTCTTAAAGCACCAAAGCACACAAAACGAAAGATTATTAATTCGTATTTTGATCAGAAAACCAAACGTAAGTTTCCTGGCCCTGCAGGAATTTTATCAGAGAAACTTGACGAACCTAAAGATGAAAGCATATGTCATATCGAGTTACTTTCACAGGTAATAAATTTTTTGATTTGTATGTAAATATTTATAAAGCCTTATCTATATTAATATTATAAAGAGGTAAAGTTTGTGACGTTGTAGGGGATAATCTCGGGAACTACTGGTTCGATTTGAATAATTTTTTTCATAGTTATGTTGCTCATCCATCGAGAATGGTTATATGCTATATATCATCACGCTAAGACTAATAGGAGCGAAGCACAGATGAAAAATGTTTCAAAATCAGGATGTTTTTCCCTTTTGAGAACTGCTTCGTGTTAGTGTATCTATTCCATGTGAACGAAGTCGCGAGCAGAGGCTAGTTTGAATATAGATTTAAAGCATGGTAGTGGAAATCATTTTTATAGGAAATCATCGTTCATAAACAACTTCAGACATGAGGAATTTCTGAAATTAGATTTTTCATGAGATTCTATGCTACAATGAGGGTTTTTGTGACATATACACATTAATAGTTGGCTGTATGTACTATTTACTTATAAAATATTATAGTTTTACTATTAGGAATTGTCTTTATAACAGAAACACTTATAAAATTATACCAGCTTCCAAGAGTCCCACTGCTTTTTTCAAATGAAATGGTACAGGTATAAATGGAACGATTCTATGGTATGTTATAGATTTCAAACTAAGCAATAAACACATGTATACTTCCCATAATAGGTTAGGTTCGTGATTTTTTTTTTCATTCTGCTAAAATATACAAATATAAATAAATATATACAAATTAAAAAACAAATCATTGATATCAGTTTGGAAATGACAATTTTGGTATCCATCTATATAAAAGATATTCCTTAATTACCACCTTTCAGTAATGTTTCAGATTAGTGTTTGTTAGAAGATACTGTATTATTTACATTTTTGCTTTAATAAGGTATTATATAATGTCCCTGAATTTTTGATGCAAAAAATTTACTAGCTTAGGTAATGAATATTGGAATTGATATTAACTATTCAAAGTATCCTGGGTACTATTGCATGCCCAGTAGGAAGTAGGAGTAGAGTCCTACTTCTATGCCCGAAATTGCTTTGGTCAGTTACATTGTGCGCCTTGTAACCGTATATTTAGAACAAAAACTGGTCTCGCGAGCCACGTTCGCTCTTTTTCCCGAAATTAACAAGGTTCGCTGTTGACGGATACGTCAAGGTGGACATTATTATCATCATCGCATGCCCAGAATAAGTTCCCAATAATAGCAAGTTTTGAATAGCATTTTCTTTTGCATCCTCATGTAATTGTAATAACAATCTCAATTTTAGGATATTGATTTCACACAAAATAATGTACAAAAAGAATTATTTGAATCTCCTTTATGGAATAGATTACTAGAGGATATTAAAGATTGGAATATCCATGATGTAGATTCAATAAAAGAAATCAAACTACAAGCTGTAGCTGGAAATTTAAGACGAAAGAAAGCACAAACTGTGACTGCATTTGTAGAGGCTGTTGATAGATCTGTTATTGATCCTTTAGTTATATTAAGAGATACCACAGGTCAGTACACTCTTTTACCTCTATACCAAAAAAAATCAGTGATATTATATCTTTGAGTTACCTGGGTAATTTTTCATTTTCGTATATTTGTAGCATTACATAAAGAATTCAGTATTGTGAATGTAATGAATAGATTGTGAAGTAATAAGAATACAATGAAATTGTAACATTTGGTTTTATCCAAATGATCTTGTCATTATTTTAGAAACTTCTAGGAGTGTATAAGATATTAAAAAATATATCTGATTTTTAACAGTTTGTGCTACTGTTATAAGGACCTCACAACTTACTAAGATGTTGGAAAACTGATTAATTATCATCGTTAAACAAATATATGTTATAAACACTTTTTAGCTATTTTGACTATTTACTAAACTAGTTTTTTAAACCAATTCTTTGTTTAGGATTATGACTAAACACTATAAACTATGGTTACTAAAAAATACATTATTTGTATCACCCACATTATCATTAAGTATTAACTTCCTATGTAAATGCATAATTGAAAAAATATTATACTTTTTCACACATAGCACAGATTTGTTTCTCAACTACAAAAGGTTAAGTAAATTAGAATGGTTAAACTGTGGATATATATATTTTAACAGTGAGGATGTTAAAATGTTCTAATTCAGCTATTTAGTGGGGCCACTACCCTAAAAAAAGACAGACAATTATTTAACCAAACATTTTGCTTTTTTTCAAATCAATATGCAACACTTAGTAATTATACTAAAGTACTAATTTATATAGAATGTTTGTTGCCTTAATTATGATATCTGATGCCATTTTTTGCAGGGAGCATCAAATGTACATTGCATAGAGATGTATGGTCAAAATTTTCACCATACATTGTATCGCAATATTGTGCATTTGTACTTTGGAAGCCCACTGTTTTAACAACTGGAAGTGCCTTTAAGAAACATTATTTAAATATTACCCAGAATAACATATTGGGAATATATAGTTCACTTTTACTTAAAGATAACGAAAGTGAGGCGTCATTAATACCAGATGGCTATGTTGTTGTCTATAGTGAAAATTATACTG
>JACEII010000004.1:5519704-5698299 GCA_014332785.1 Antheraea mylitta | reverse complement strand
AGGTACTTATGTTTGTTGCCAATTAATCATTAATTATGACACATTCTCTAAAATATAATGGTGCTTAAGTGTGCGTCCGTCTTTCATATTGTATTTTGCAATCAATTGTCAACTTTAAACAAAAAAAGGATATTAATAGATTTTTAAAATGTTTTCTGCTCTATCGATGTATGGGATGTTTTCCAAAGTAGATCTGGTGTAGTATTTTAAGGATCACAAGCACGGCTCGGTATGGGTCCAACCCACGGTCTAAAATAATGAAATTTGTTACATTTTATAATTTATGTTCACTTTTATATAACATAAAAATATTTTATGTAAATTATATTATTTATGGTTGAATTAAATACAAAACATGGTTTAAATATGGCCATAAAATTCGTCTTTAAGAAATCTACTGACGCGTAAATCTAGATCTTTTCTCGCGCAAGGGGCTGCTGCTTTAGGTGGAGCTATGGCCTCGGGTGATGGCATTCTTGGCTTAGCGATGCGAAACCGCCGGGCACGAGTAAACTGCCAAGTGGCGCTTGTATTGCGTAGTGCGCTATATCCTAGGCCTATTTCATTATCAGCGGCAGCAACTGTTGGTCGAGGTGTACTGATAATAAAAGAATTCTAGATAAGAAATTAATTTGTACTTAACCTAAGCAAATACATAGGAAGATTTTAGAATCCAGTTCAGTGACAGCGCGCAAGGATAAGGTTCCAAAGGAAAGAATCGTAAATATACTTTTGGTAATGAAAAATGTTATGAAACAAAGCAGTATTATGTTGATCTAATTAGTTACATCTATCAAATATGTTCTTGAACGCAATTTATTAACATCTAAGCATTTAGATTACAGAACCATTTTTGATTGTTTTGGGTTATTCTATTTTTATTCAACGAAGACGCAGATAAAAGCAATGGAATAAATATAAATACATAGTTTATAATTACTGCATTAGAAAAAAACAATTGTAAATAATTAGTACCAAAAGGAACATAGCTTTTATTACATACTCTATTAGTGCGTATTAATTATGGGAAATTCTTACTAAGCCATTGTAATGGATGTTCTCAATCGAGCAGGCGCGATTACGGTGGGTAAGTCTATTAAGGAATTTCTTTTCAAACCTGTAAGATAAAATGCCCGTGGAAATAGATATACTTATAAGTATTAAAAATATGATGGAATATTTATTAATATGTAGACTTCCTCGGTGTTATTACAAAAATATTAAATACGTATTGACTACTAGCTTTAAAAAGGTTACGTTTTAGGTGCACCGTGCTTGCTGAATGTTTGCTTTTTTTTTTTCGAAATGATTACGCTATTGACGTAGCAAGGTCTTAAGAGCTTCACCGGACTACTAAGGCGAGCGCTTAAGGCATTCAGCCGATTTTATTTTGGCAACCAGCTCAAGGGTGCACGGCACACCTCGGCTTGGCTGTTGCCTGTTGCATGCAAAATCGCGATCTATCTTAGCTAACCTAGCTAAATATTCATATAGGTATGAGTTGTTGAAACGTATATGAGTACCAAGCATACACTCCTCAACAACTCCGCCATATATTTATTATCGGAAAATTGAGAGTTTTCCAGTTCGATAAGGAGAAAAAAATAAACCCTTCCACTTTCATGTGTAAGCGTGTAGGCGTGTAGACGATCACCCCGATCGTGTAGTGTTGTAGCGGTGATGTATATTTGTGTGTCACCGTATCGCGCAAGCAACGCACTCAAGGGCTCCCTACCGAGGGATCGAACCTAGGCTTGAGCCGCTGCCGTGGGAAGCCTAATCGGGTGTGAATGTTCGCCATCTTGCTCTTTTGTCTCGCTTTGGTTAGGTTAGGTTAGACTTGCGAAAAAAGGATAACGTGAACTTGTCTCGAGCGAGGGCGGTGCATTTAGTACGAAACCTTTTGAAATCAAGTATTTAATACGTATTTAACTTTGTAATAACCCCGCCTAAATTCAATTTTCAAGCAACTATGGCGGATTAGTATCCCGTTTGTAGATTGCATCGAAGGTGTGTTTAAATTTTGTAAAGTAAAAAAGTTTACCGTAAAGGAAAACACTGTTATGCGACTATAGTGGTCAAGGCGGAAATGTCAATACTATTATGATCTAATGAAAAACAATAAAAATATATTAAGTTCATTTTGAAAGAGTAAAAAATGTGGTGCGGATGTGGATAGATGAAGTGAATAATTAATTTAAAGAAAGCAAAAGAAGTTAGACCAGTGCAGATAGAAGTGGTGTTCTATTCCATTTCCATACCCTAGACGTAATGATAAACAATTATTTGTAAAATTAGCATAGGAACTTCCCTGAATTTTTAACGTTCTTAATTGTACTTCGGTCTTTCCACTTTTCCGAACAAACAGGGCAGACGGAGCGACGAAAGGACCAACGTGGAATTTCTGCTGGCTTAGAGAGATTTTGCTTTTGAAAAGCTGGATTTTGTAATAGCACCTAGTAAAGAAAATAGTTACAATATTTAATAGAAAATCGACCTCGAATTTTAAGTTGTCTTTTGGCAGATAACTAAGCATATCAGTTTAAATTGTTTAATAGATTTTTCAATTGCAATCGAAGACAAATCGCTTAATAAGTAAAGGTGGCGCAGATACGTCTATAGATCGCTATGAGGTGATTAGAATAAACGTAATAAATAATATTACTATACTCATATTTACTATCTTTAGCTGAACTGTCGGTTCATTTCTAATCATAGACCGCAGGCCAAACCAAACCTTCAATTATTTATACTATGAATTAAATATTTAGTAACGGGTGCTATAGTGTTGCTAAGAGTTAAACGTTAATCTTTTTTTTTGTTAAGTATATAACGCTACCTGAGCCTGGTAGGTACCATAAAATTGCTAGTGCCACTGTAATTCCTGATAATTTACAACTAATTTTAATTCTAGTATACTCTTAACCCAGAATAGTCACTTATACATTATTCCGAAGAGTAATTTTGAATGTCCTGTGTGACATGCGTGTTACTAAGCACGCATTCTAAATAGATTTACAGTATGAAAAAAGAATACTAGGCAGCTTGAACACTGCTTCCCACATATATGCAAAAATATGTGAAAAATATGTTTTCATATTTAAAATCTTATTGGTAAGAAAATGAAAGGAATATAATTATTTACCGGTTTTGTTATGTCTACATTGAAAGCTAATATTGATGGAATATCCATATCACGACGAGTTGAAACACGAGAAAAACGGGACCGAGAAATGCTTCGATCTGTCGCTCGCCAACTTAGACCATGGATGCATGCTTCGTTTGACGGGCTAAATAGGAAAATAGTGAAAGTTAAACACCAATTTAATACATCTATTATATTGAATAGATAATACTGTACATAGTGTTTGACAAAAACCGTAATAAGTAACCGAATATTCGGCTACTTTTCTCTTCTTGGCCTAAACAAACATTTATGTACTTAGATGAAAATTGGATTAATATTTTTTATGCTCTGATGTATTTTGTATTTCATAGTTAAGATTATATCGCTCACATATAAGTAATGCAGCATGAAGCAAATTGTACTATAGTTTAGGCTTGCTACTCGTCATTCAGTTTTTTATTACTAAACATCGTTTAAGCAAAATTATTCGCTTTAGTATAGACATAATCTTAGGGGGATGTTTTAATCTTTAGTTATCAAACAGCTCAACTATGGATATTTTGTTTCACCGAATAGTAAAATGGTGCAATCCTCGCACCTTTCTCCCATACTAGATCTAATGTCTAGAAAATATTCAGTCAAAATTAATTTATCTGTAATATGGGTAATTCCCCATAAGTTGAAAACGCTTGGTAAAACTCAACAAGTTGTAAATACATATGGTGAGTTCATTCTACACTACTAGACATGGGGTTCATGATAACGTTATAATCAGTAAAAGGAAAAGAATCAGAAACAACGACAAAAAATGTATTTTCAATGCAGTAGGTTGTATTCAAAATGTTTGATATTGGACGATATGATTATCTTTATTGTACGATTATTTAGGTATTAAATAAATCGTATAATGCATCAAAATTCATTTTATTTGAGTAAATTATTACCAAAAATATTAATTCGTATAATTTTTTTTTCGACATTTATTGCAGTTGTCCCATGAAGCTGTAAAGTCCTGTCAGACCAATAGCATAGACAGTTCGAAAAAAAAGACATCCATTGCAGCTATCTCCTTAATAACAACAGGCGTTAGCGATCTCTATGAGTAAAATATTACGTTGTAATAACTATCTTCAATATAATTTTAATTTCAAGGTAATTTAAAACGAAATAGGAAACTAACGTTGATGCAATAATTACATCTAATCCTGCAACAGAACGTTACCAACAGTACCTTATTCATCAATGATAACTGTGGGAAAGTTGAATTTCAATACAATTGAATAGTCTATTTCATTGAGAGTGAAAGCAACTTGGGAAATTATGATTTTTTAAATTGTTTTTTATCAGTTTATATTTGATCGCACTTTATATTTGTTACATTTTTATAGTGTTGTTATAATAGACGTTCTCAAATATATATTAAAAATAATGAAAACTAGAGTTAAGAGAAGTATCTGATATGGATTTTCGCAAAAGAGGCTACATAAATTAACAAATAATAATTTCATATACTGCCAAAATGACGCTACTGTCTGAGGGCATTACTTAAAATTATATTGTATAATTATAGATTTACCAATTGGCCATAAAAGAAAAAAACAAATTTGGTGTCTTTTCAACTGACACCTTTGTATATTATCTATACTAATATATAAAGCTGAAGAGTTGGCTTGTTTATTTGTATGGTTGAACGCGCTATTTTCAAGAATTACTGGTCCTATTTGAAAAAAAAAGCCATTCGGTTTTAGATAGCTCATTTATCGAGGAAGGCTTTAGGCTATATATCATACGCTAACATTAATAAGAACGGAGCGCCAATGAAAAATGTTTCAAAATCGGATTTTTTTTTTTCGAAATGACTACGCTATTGAGCCAGCAAATTCTTAACAGCTTCACCGGACTACTTCAAAATCGGATATTTTTGTCCTTTTGAGAGCGTTTGTTGCGCATTAGCGTTAGCCCAAAGTAACTATTCCCGCGGACGAAGTCGCGGGTAGAAGCTAGTAAATTATAAAATTATTAATGCGATTCTAAAAATATCAACCTCGAGCTCCAGTAGTTCTATCAAAATTTGTTATATTTGCATTCTAAGGGACACTTATACACGAAGGTACTAATGGCTTAACTCTATCTCCAGCGTAAAAAAAAAATCCTAAAGTTAAATTAAGAATATAATATGTTGTGTAGTGTACCTATTAATAAAATCAATCTTTTATTGTTGTACTGCCTAATTTCCTAAACAGCTGACCAGATTTTAACAATATTTTTAAAGGCAGATACATAACTTTTCGGAGTATTATTGAGACTATATATTATTACCACTTTTATAGGATTTAATATTTAATTCTAAAATTTCACAAAAACAATTTAAAATCGGTTAAAAGGTTATATAGGTTAAGTAATAATGACAAAATGAAAACGTAAAAAATCAAAGCTATCCACAATTTTTTCAGATTAAGTAGTTTCAAAAAGTAGTTTTAAAAATAAAATAAAAACATTCAATGTTATTCTATAACACCTTGAATCTTGCGAACTTTCTACCCACATGTATTACATCAACTCTTCATTTATTAGTTGTCACGTAAGAGTGGAAGCATTTTATATATTATATATATATATATTTAATTAATGAAATACGATAAAAAGCCAACGTAACACGGCATTCTCAAGCGGTTTGCCATATAAATACTGACCGAAACTGACGTTGCTTTACTTCGGTGACCGAACAAGAACTGGTGTTTGCAATACTGTACCCAAAACAGTATTTACCCCGCCCCCCCACTTTTTGTCACACAAAAAGGTCGCGTATCAAAATTTCAAAGTATCCTCATAATCCTCAAATCAAAAACGTTTTCACGAAAACAAATTTACGAACACCTGCTAGTATTTAAATCGAATTTATTAAACTTACTTATCAGCGATATCATCTTTAGCCAAATCAAGAGTCCTATCTCGAGCTTCTTCTTCCATTTCTTTACTTCGCGCACGGACCATATCCAGAAGAAGTGTTTCATGGCCGCCTAAATTATCACTAACCCTGAAAGGATCGGAAGTATTATCTTTTATATATGAATTAGTGTATCTGTTAACGTTCACTGTTGCCGAAGTTCAAAGCTCGCTTATGACGGAATACAACAGAATAAAAAAGAGATACTCTGTCAGATTTGTTACAACGTTGGTATGTGGTTTTAAACCAGCAGTTTCGATTGATTACATTATACTAGCTGTTTCGGAAATACGATAACTTTAAATGTGCTGCTATAGGAGTGTACGGTGTTCGCGACCCAGTTTTACATAATTGTGACGTTACATTTGAAAATGAGCTAAATCCAATTTTGAACCCTTCCTAATATTTTACGTTATTTTTCAAGATCATCAAATTTTGTACATGAAAAATATAAAGATAAAAAAACTAAAATCCTTGTCGACCGCAAAATTTGAGCTTCGTTATCAGTGTACAAAAACTAGAAATAAAAAAATCATATTATATATAATATATACTTCCAGCAATTACTGATAGTATTAACTCAAAAATTGTTTCACCAATCATCAAGAAAGTTAAAGCAACTAAATGTGTTCTTATGACGAAGGTTTTTATTCTATGCATACTATTTATATTATAAAATCGGATGTGAGTCTCTTAATTTGTTTGTTTTTCTTTCACGCTTTAATTTCTCAAACGATAATTATGATATTTTGTATACACAATATCAGGGGTACAAGATGCACTTAGGATACATTTTACCCTGAAAAATATGACCTAGAGATTGGTCAAAGCTATAATAACGCGAGCAAAGCAACGACCAGAAGCTAGTTTTCTTATAATTAGATAGTGCTGTGGCCTATCAACTTATGTATCGTTCGGTCTACTGACATGAAAATAGGTATTACAGCACGTAATACTTGTACAATATTTAATTAATAACTTAAATATGTATTGTAAGTGGTTGGCCCCTTATAAATAAATTTAATAGTTACGCTATTAGTTAAGGAGTATACAGACGCATTAGGTAGAAACTTTTTTCTTCTCGTTTAAATTCTTCTTCTTTTTAGTAACGTTGATAGCCAGGAAGGTCCGTAATAGCATCTGCATGCTCCGTAATTGATCAATAAGATCCAGGCCAGAAACACATGTCATTATCTGGAACGCGACTATTACATTTATTTATAAAGGGCCAACCGGTAAGAAACTAGCTTTTGTTCGTGGCTTGGTTCGCGTTAATGTAGATTCGACCTATCTCTCAAGTATAGTACTTTTTATTTTGATGAAACGTAACAAAAACAAACTCACATTCCCATTTAAAATATTAGTTGGTTAGATAAGTGAATATAGTAATTAGCAACAAATAATGCACGTCGAACCGCGAGTACAGCTAGTATGTGTATGAAATTGATATAGGGGAGAGTGGGATAATTGAGAACGACGGTTAATTGAGAACAGTTAGATAAATAGTACATCTCCCCGTACTACACTGTCGCGAACCTATTCTACGGATGAATGCAGAGCCATTCATTGCGTATGCGAAAGTGGAATTGAAAGGATGCACTAGTGTTGTCACTGTAAGTCGAACAATTAATTTTGTATTTTGGATATAATTTTTGTCATCAGTAGTAACACATGTAAGTATCATATTTTTGAGTTCAAAGGTATTGTGTTTTTGCTCATATCATACACGCAGTATCTGTTTTCAAATGCAACATAGATTGAAGTTAATAAAAAGGCTTTTGAGAGTGGCGACAATTTTTATGAATATTGACTGATTCGGGTAATTGGGAACGGCAATAGGTGGGTAATTTGGAACGTTCCCAATTACCCTTTACCCTCCTAATTAGCCATAGTAATGCTGGTTGATTGTGTAAAAATATTTAAACTTTACAAATTATTTCAGATGCCTCGTAATTTACGTACTAAAGATCGATCCAACGTCTTTCTTAATTACCTCATACTGTTCCCATTTTCCCCACGGGATCATCTCAATTACCCCATAGGGTATCGGGTAAACAAGAACGGCAATGTTTTTTTTGTTTTAGTTTATATTTTTATTAAAACGTAAATTTAAAATAACGTTTTATGACTACTAAGTACATAGATAACTAAAGTTCATGTAGCAATAACATTTGATTTAGTTTATAACTTTTTTCTATTATTTTTTAGCGTTTGAAGTTAAGTGTTCCCAATTCCCCCACTCTCCCCTAATCTCAAATTTTTAAATATTTTTGTTTAGCATATGACCTCTTGTATGGCCTTTGCCAAACTTTTTGGCCGCTCTGAATATAGCAGTAAATTTAATTTTGCGCATATTATAGGCGAGATTGGAATACTAAACAAAGTTAAACTATTATTATAGAATTCTAAAATACGCTTTCTTTATTCTTAAGTTATCTCAATATTATACATATAAAGGACAAAAATTTCAGCGAGAACTGTAGCACACTCTAGTTATTAACATTTTACAAATCAATACATAGTATAAAACAATGTTCCCTACCTCGTCTGCCTGTCTGTTCGCGATAAACTCAAAAATTACTGAACAGAATTTCATGCGGTTCACCGATGGATAAAGTGATTCATGAGTAAGGTTGTGGTGTATAATTCGTCAAGGATTTGTTTACACTCAGGCCATTCAAGGCGGGACAACGTATGCCAGGCCTGCTGGTTTGTACATATGAATACTGTAAATCTAACGTGTCTGTACTTTTTAGATTTTTGTAAAAAAAAATATTTCAAGTCCCTAGGAATAAGTAAGTAATAAAATAGTATTCAATTATTAACAACTGGTCACATTAATATAAGTATCTGGACAACGGAACCTAGCTCGGTTCTCTAAAAAATATTGTTAAATTAAAATAAACTCACACTTTGGCTCACAAGATTAGCATTTTGTATAAAAAAATATTAAAAAATGTATTATATGGTTATAATAATAAAAGTATTTTCTCAATTAAAATAAACCGTTACGTTTGCCTCACAACATAAGCACAAAAAAAAGATTAAAAAAAGAGATCTCGTTTTCGAACTGTGGTTACACGGATTTTCAAACAGTCGATTTCCATCTGAGCTATTTTTTTTTTATTGTAGCACGGCAAAATGACTGCACTATGCCTGATGGCAAGCACAGTGCAATCTAAAAACAATAGCGACCACCGATTGACACACTATCCATCGCCGGTCGCCACTATCATGCCGGCCTGCAAAAAGCTGGATATGTACAGGCTGATCCCGAAACGCGACGCGCAGAAGCGAATCATTATTACGGGCTTTTTCGCCATATACATGGTGGTTGCGACCCAGTCAGGCTGTAAAACCCTACCACCCCGCTTTCGCCATTGCCTCGTTCGTTATTCAGCAGGGTGCACCACGTGCACGTGAGGTTGGCTTGGGTGTCTCAAGTCTTATGATGTTATTTGACATCCTTTACACCCCAAAATTTTTGTGTTTTGTGTGCTATTTGTGTTTTAACCGCGGCGGCGAAATTTACCTTTATATTCTAGCTATATTTTTTCATTGCCTGAAAACTCAGATAAAAAACTTTTCTATAAATGAAATCTAGCTAGATTTATCGTTCACGAAACAACCTACATAGTAAGTTACACGGAAATCGCTGACACCGTTTCCGAAATCCTGAATATATAACAATATAAAAATATACAAGAATTGCTCGTTTAAAGATATTAGATATTATATGTAAAAAATAAATACATAATAATAATAATTATATACACATATATAGATACTTACTGTGAACTGCACCTATAACTGTCATATAGATCACTTTGTTCCGATAATAGGGAGACAAGCCGATGAGGAGGTTCGACTTCTGATGGTGATAATGACGAATCCCGTCGTTTACTTCGGAACCTGCTCAAGTCCGAGGTATATGGTGTGGCATCAACACTCATAAAAGATATACGACGCGGTTGCTGTTCTTGGGACCTTGAATGAAATTATTTTATCGTTAAATACACATACTTGGAGGCAGAGAGGTGGTAGAGCCACGCTGAAGGTATTACTGGTTTCAGCATGAGTTGGCTCACCCGGCGTAGTACCATCATCTCACAGAAAACCAACGTGAAGTAACAGTGCTTGCATTGTTGCGTTTCGTTTGGTCAATGAGAGCGCCGGAGACCCACCTCCCCTCCCCTCGCTTCTTCCTCTTCCCCCTTCCCTATATCCATTCCCCAAACACAGACTGGCAACGCACTTGGGACTCCCCTGGTGTTGCATGTGTCTATGGGCAGCGGTGATCAACAAAGGGTAACTCGCCTACTCGTTTGCCTTTTATGACATAAAAAAATATTATTAGGAAATTCAGGGAGATGGCTGAGTTGTAGAGTTTTCGGTAGGTTAGGTACATCATAGCGATAGTTCAAGGAGTAGAGAATAAGGATAATTGATAATTTCGTTAAAATTCTTTGAAGTTAAATTCGTTGAAATATATTTAATTAATCTTATTGTGCACCGTGATATATGTGCACTATAAAACATTACAAATTATTTGATTAGTAAGTACAAAGGGCGGCCTTATTGCTAATAGCAAAAAATGAATATCATATATCTATCATCTTCTAATGCCTTTAAACGAGCAATTTTTGTATATTTCAGCTATTTCCGTGAAACTTAGTATGTGTGTGGCTTTGGGGATGTTAAATCGATCTAGATTTCATTCATAGAAAACTTTTTATCTGAGTTTTCAATACGTATAAAACTAAATACGACGTAATACAAAAATGTATTCTTTACAAGATATACCTAATCGACATTCAATACATTGTTGTATACAACAGAGATAATTTGCATAAACGTAAGTATAAAATACAGTAAAAGGACGTCTGCCTCAGGAATTATTTCTCTTAGATTAGGTATTGTAAGAAACTGAATAAATGAGTGTTTTGCTGTTTGCTGTTTTTTTTTTTCGAAAAAAAAAGAGTTTTGCTGTAGTCTAGGTAAAATCAGTACAAACTACTCATATATTTAATAAATAACAACAAACCCATTAGTAATTGGTTTTTGTTTATTTTGTTATTATATTTTTAGTGTAACGGTCTGTTTCTTATGTTCAATTTAGGTTATAGTCAAGAAGAACATTAATCTACATTGAAAATGGTTCAGTGAAAACAAACTCTTTTTAGGTTATACATAAGGGGAGCTTGGCTTCTTCTTGATTCGTGAGTCACACGGCGATGACTCAGATGTACAGTTTATAACATTTCGCTTTATATGAGACATAGATTTAGTAGCTAGCGACTTTATACAAGTAGGCGTAACTTAATTCCTAGTAGACCTTGAAGCATATCGCGATGCGTTAAATTCTACTAAGTAACTGAAGTATGGTTTCGTTATTAAGTGGCACTTCAATTAACAATTCAACTATCTACAACAGAAAATCTGATGTTACAATAATTACTTTTGTTAGTAAGAGATATCTACCAAATTTTTTGTTGTTAGGATAGGGATTATATAAACAAAGATAATTGAAGAATCGTATATGGAAGAATGAAAAATTCGGGTCAAATTATCTGCATATTAAAAAGAGTATTAAGCAAGTAAGACATGAGAAAGTAGCGAAATGTTTAAAAATATTGTCAATATTGACCGATTGTCGTTCGATTGCAATTTATTTTATTTTTTTAACACAGACAAAAACAGTTCAGACACGGCTTAGTAAGACCTTCTGAGTTGATTGAAACGTAACTCATAAAGTTAATGTAGAAATCATGGATACAAATAAAATAAATTAGGACAGATTTCGCCGAATAGAAACTAAGCGATGGAGTGCATTCACTACAGCCGCTGTTTGGACGGCCACGGCGCAGCGCGTTATAGCGCGATGTTATAGGAGTGCGTCAGTGACACGGATAATTAATGCGTTCTAAACAATTTTCACTTATTGGCATTTCAAGCGATGTCTGCTTTATAATACTGCATTGATTCATGAAGGGTTAAACCGCTATTTTTATTACAATAAAAATCTCAATTCAACCCTGCAATGAGGCAGTGTTTTCGGTACCTAAAAAAAGTTCGCATGAATTTAAATTTATCTTGTTCCTGTTTGATCTAGGGAAAGATGCCTTTTTTCTGCATGAAATGTATGTCCTTGTCTGTACCTCTGACAATATGCATGCATAATGTCATGACATTTAGTCAAGTAATTAAGTAAACAAACTCAAGTTCGCATTAATCGTACTAGTTAGGATGAACGTAATATGATTATTTTTCATACTTAAATCTGCATTTGCGAATATGTGTATTAGTTTCTTATGTTCATTTATATAATAAGTCTAAACAGACGTTAATTCACTAATTCTAGTGTTAAAATCTCGTCGCTTTCTATTTGTTACGAGATTTATTCAAAGGCCTTCGAAACCTTTTAAAATTTCTAATTAGGTTTATAGCTATATAAAATAATTAATAGTTATATTCAGGGTCGTTAAATATTGAGAGACTTGTAGACAACGTAGAAGGGGGATTCCCGATAACAATATGATTATTGCTTTGATAGATTTTGAAAGAATGTTATGAATATAATTTTTTTTCTGTTATTTATTTCTTTTTGTGGAGAACTCTTTTCAGGAGGACATAATTTTTTTTACGGCATAGGAGGCGATGAACGGACGGGTCACCTAATGTTAAGTGATCACCGTCGTCCATAGACACTTGCAACACCAAAAGAGTCGTAATTAGAAGGAGTGCGTTACCAGCCTGTTTTTGGAGAGAGGTGGGCCTCTAGCGCTCTTACTGACCGAGCGAAACGCAACAATGCAAGCACTGTTACTTCACGTCGGTTTTCTGTGAGAGTGTGGTACTACCCCGGAGGAGCCGACCCATTCATGCTGAAATCTGTAATAGCTTCAGCGTTACTCTATCACCTAATACGAAACGTAAAGGAAACTAAAGAATCTAAATAATCTAATTATGACTTTAATTATTTCGAACAAAAATTTGTAAGCATAATCTCTTTTTTTTAATAAGACTAGTGGTATTTTTTTAAGTATATATATAATTAAAAGCTGTTTTCGTCGAGGATATGGAGGGCATAATATGAATCTAATGAATCATAAGTATCTTATTACTTATATATATTGTCAAATCTCTCATCTCGGCTGAATATAGATAGGTACTCACGTGGAGCCACGTCCGCTTTTTGCAGAATAGAGGTTTGAGTATCGAGCTTTCCAATCACCATTTTTTCTCCAAACCGTTTCAATTTTTCTGAAAACGAAATGCCTTACAAAACATCTAAATATAGAGAGCCTATTTTGACGTGCTGATTGATTGAATAAATGTTTATATGTATTCGCATGTTCTTGATTCAGATTTATTAGCGAGTGACACGTTTTACGAGATTGAATGATATTACAGTATGCTAACTAGTATCTGTGACTTCCTAGTTCTATAGTTTTATGATAACTACGTATTTGTATGAATTTACTGTGGGTTTTTGAAGTGAAACTCATTTTCTGAGGGCTTTGAAATTCAGATCCGTAAAGTTTTTGTGTAACGAAAGTCATGGGAGTAAACACAGTATCGTGTAGAGTGTTGAAAGTATCAGGTTTCTTCTGATCAGCGAAGTTAAGGACGTGGCACGCGAACAGGGAATGGTATCTGTGACCGCTCGCGGACACCACATGACGTTGGCTGTTATATAAAAGTTTCACTTCTATCGTGTGTCTTTTTTACGACAAACCCTGTTATTTATTGTAACTTAAACATAACTGCTTAATCTATATGGAAAATTATAATGATTTGTTGTCTAGATAATATTTTCAATGTCCTTTATCTCTTTGTAGAACTCTCATGGAAATCAGTTCATTCTCTTCGGATTAGCTCAGACATACAAAAGTCTCTAGTTTAATTCATATGTACAGATGTTAGTTTTATTTGAGCAGAACGCTTTGTAGTAGATTATTTTAAACGATAGATATTGTTTTGGGGAATAATAACGTTAAATGAATGGAAATCGGAGTGACATAGCGTCAAAGCCATTACCAAACATGGATGAATTTGAAAAGAATAACAATCTTATTATTTACAGAGTGTTCTAAAAATAAATCATAGTTATTTTAGGTCTGAAGGTATCGGCAACCTATACTGTATTGCACAGTAAGTTGATCGAAATAATAAAGTATGTATTGGCCGCGTAGATGAATATAGAGTTATATCCACTAAACAGTTCTGTCACTGACTATCACCGTAACGTAACGTAACGTGCCATGACCAATCGCGTCACCGATTTCGTGATGGTATATACATTGATACGTTCCAGTACAAACGATAGCGTCCGTAGTGGTTTCTTTTGTATCTGATAAATTCATAGCATGAACTAATGTAATGAACCAAGACCTTAACTCTTTCAATCATTTTCGGAGCAGCAGTGCGACCTTATAGAAAACAACTCAACAATTTGCTATACACACATTTATATTTCTCACTAGAGTTACTAGAAAGGCATTGTAAAAAATATTTATTGATATAGTAATATGTTAAAATTCTTTAAGTAATGATCTAATCTATTTCTTTTCAGTATTAGATCCAGTAGGTGTTATTTAAAAAAGTTAAATACGTATTAGATACTTGCTTTAAAAAGGTTTCGCACTAAATCACCGCGATCGTCCGAGGCAAGTTTGCGTTATCCTATTTTCGCAAGGCTAACCTAACCTAATCAAAGCGAGACAAAAGAGCAAGATGGCGAACATTCAGCGAGCGCGGTACATTTATAACTTTTTAAAGTAAGTATTCAATACGTTTTTTTTTGTAAATACACCGATTATGTTTATTCTTTATATTAAAGGTATCTGTTACGTATTTCGATACAACTTTTATTAATGTAAAATCTAGTAATAGTCTTTCCTAGTTCATTCATCAAATATGTATTCTCTTTAGCTAGTTCAATTCAGTGTTATTAAATATACTAACAAACAATATAGTTTTACGATTTATTCATTGGTTAACTCTATAGTCCCTTTGTTAGTACGATGTACAGCTAAAGACCTTGGAATCGGTACGTGCTTGTTGTTCGTCGAATAAAAAAATCATGACAAAAACTATAGCAACGAAACTCAGTTATAAGATTGCAAACAAGTTGTTCTATTGTTCCATTAGTTGGCTTCTTATTTGTTCTTATTCTGTACTTCTTAATTATTCTTTAGGCTTATAATGATCAGTCCTTTACTTTGGTTTCTTTTAAAAAGTATCCAGGTCTTTCAAAATAAAATTAGAATTTAATTTTATAATGTTTTGTGTATACAAAAATAATTTATAATTTTTCCAGTAGTCTTCTTCTTTTTCTTGTTTTGGCTCCGCAGAAGCATTTGCCAGTGTGAATGTTTTGTTTCAATGGACGTTATAGTAGAGTAATATTACAAGCGTCGTGTGACCATTACAATATTCTAACAAGATGGTGGATCCCTTGTTAACCTTCCAGGAAGTTTTTTTGACATCTCAGAATTTCATGCATCATCCGTGGTATTTTTTCCATTCACTTATGCATAATAAACTAACTACATTACGTAAAACACCATCAAATTTACAAAATATGGAGTCAAATAACACAAGTTTGTGTATAAAATATAATATCCACTACATGACAGCCTAACATCCCGTCACAAAAAATCTTCCACTAGTCTAATATAAGTATATGACTATTTAACTGTAATGGCTATTTGACCTTTTTAATACAGAATAGAGAAAAAAGTTAGTTCACCTCCTTAATTTATTTCTATATGTTTTAACTTATAGTAAACAGTTCTAATTTTTAATAAGTTTACCTAAATTAATAAAATTTACTTCTAAATACTATATGGGCCAGTATATAGACTTGGTAGATATATTACTGTAATTATAGTACTTACTGCATTGTCTTTCTTTCTTGAAGATAATTACTAATGTAAATGCTTATCAAATATCTTTATAAAGGCTTTTGACATGATTTTAGTTTAATATATCCTTTTGTCCTTTATACAAATATGTTATTTTATATCGTTCAAAATCTAAAGTGACGTTGACAATTGATTTAAAAAATATTTTAATTGTGACTCTGTCTTAAAATTGTATTGCGTAAAAAGAGATCAGACTTACACAAAAATAGAATGACTTGTAAAATATGGTTAATAATAATACATTATATATAGAATCCTTTATCAAAATGTTGGAGATGTCTACATTTTTACTCTGATTTAGTTTTTGTTGTATCTGTATATAATATAATATACCACCAATTTTATCTACAGTACATATTCTCTATACATTATTATAGTTTATACACCCACATGCAATCCCCGTTTATCTTTTAGCCGCTTTGAATATAACTAAATGTTCGGGCTTCTGCGTAATATAATGAAAAGTTAACCATAAAGTTTAAATATAATAATAATAAAACCATTTATTCCATATTTCAAAGTTCCATTTTTTTTTCAAATTGTTTGTTCGATTTTTTTAATAAAGACAATATTTTTAGTATATTACACTTTTTTGTTGAAATATGAACCCCTGTCTGGGTAAAGATCTGCTCTATCTTCTCCCAAAGATCTTTGTCCCTGGCCAAATATATCCAGTCCTTTATGAAAATATTATTATAGGAAACTAAAATTGGCCTTTACTTACCTTTAAAACGTCTCGATGTTAAGCATATAATATAAATATATGTTCTGCGCAACTGTACCTACTCAAAGCGGACACCAAATTTGGCCTGGACTGCACATAACGTTAAAAAGCGTTATTACTAAGAAGAGACAGTATTTTGAGATAATTTTCACTTCTATAATGTTTCTGTAAAGTCATAAACGCCTAAATTGTTTACAAAATTATAAAATGTGTATTTGTTGTACATCACTACTTATAATTAGATCATTTTTTTATAATACAGATTGTAAAAAAGTTATATCATTGATACTCCTTATCCAAACCTTAAATACTCCGTCACAAAGACTTACGGGTATGTAAAAACATGATTGCCTTGAAATCTATTGACCTGTAACAAGAACCTATATCTATAGTATCTCATCCTATACAAATATTTAAAGTCTATGAAAATGGAAACACAATCACGTTTAAAAATAATGTCAAGCAATTACTTAAGAACTTATCCCGTTAAACACACTGAAATAAAATCCGCCAAGTTACCTCGACGTCACTAATTTAAAGTTAAATATCTCGTGAGAATTTTATGATACGAACCCATTGTCTTTAAAACATTTGTTCTGTGTTAATGTTTAGCCACAATGTATTTGTACAAGTATAAACACTTTGAATCAATTGTACATTATATAATTAATGAATTTTCAGTGTATATATACGTGTCGTTGTTTCTTATTCTTTAAAATTAAAAGCGCATTTTATTATGCAAAACACTGAAATAAATAACAGTACATATTATATTGTCCAAATTTAAATATTGGTCCAAATTGTGTTGAGTCCTTTCCTTGAGCGTGTATGTTTACGCTTGCTATTAAAATGATTCGAAAATATTGTATAATTTGATTTAAGGTATTGTGACGGTGACAGGCGAGGCGGGGCAGCGAGCCTGTTGCTTGCGTCGAGTCTCAGTACGATCTCGCCTGCAGTTAGCAGCTAGTCGTTCTGACCGCGAACACTCGCGCACACGTCGCGTTTCACCCACTTCTCGTAACTCGCAATACATTCGATAACGCGCCCCAATTCAAACATAACAATCGTTCAAACTACACAAACGTATCATTCATTCACTCACGCCGGCTATAGTAAATTTACTTACGATAACTGATTGTCCTAAATTGTAGGGCCGGAGCGGCGCAGTCCGCGGTCTCCAAACCGGCTTCGTGACCATATGATCCGCATTGGTCTCGAGCAACACGGCCCTAATCTGATCTCAGTTCGGTCACGATGTGGATCTTCTGAAGGATTTCGACTTTTAAAGTGACTCTTTGAAGTGTAAACTAAGTTTTTACCGTGTTTATGTGACCTTGATAAGGAAATGTGATTTGATTTTGGATTTTACATTTGTGATAATAAAGTGCGATGGCTGGTGCGAATGAAGAGAGTGGAGGTGTTGAGGATGGTGGCTCTGGTTCGGTGGTTGAAGGGGCTCGGCGTTCTGTTAAACAGGGGCTTGGTGGATCCATGTCCTTGCGCACTCGCAAACTAGGACGGCGTCTTTCCCGCAGCATGTCAATTGTCGCTTTGAAGTTACCCGAAAAAGCACAGAGCATCACACGGACGTCGACTAAACTGATGAGATCTACAAGTCGTGATAAGAAGAACAGGTCTTTCGAGCTATCTGTTATTCTCCCAGACAAAACACAGAAACAGGTATACTATTATTTGTGTACTTAAGACCTTTTCGTTAAATTAATTTTGGTTCGTTTATCTATAAGAAACTAATATTAAAAGGTAACCAAAAGAAAACTTTAGATAACAAATGCTAATCTTATCAATGTGAAAAATGTGATAGCTCGTAGGTAGTTTATAGTTATTATTTACAATATATGTAATTATTAATTATACATTTAAGTTATTGTTTCATCAATATATGCCATAACAATGTAAATATTAATTGGCTCGATCATTTTAGCAAAGAAAACGAAGATAGCTTCTTTAAAAGTATCTATCCGTATTTAAGGTTATGATTTCAAACTTTCCAAACGAAACATGTAAGGGATGTAACCAACAGTGCTTGCAGTTTGTTTTAGATGGTAACAACATACATGACAGGTTTGTAATGTGCGTTATGCATTCAAATGTGCTATTTACTGACTCATTGCAATTTTGTCCGTGTTGTGTTTCGCCATCGTCTTGTCGCCCACACCACTGATTTCTCCATTGATATAATAATGAGCTGCAATTGCCTCTGTGTTCGAAACCGACATGCATTGTTTGGATTTGTCATTGAACCGAGGAAATGTGGATAAACGCTCACTGATTTAATGGACTACAATTGTGAACGTTATTCGATTATATTTCAAATGAATTCATTTAATATATAAATATTTTTTATTTAACTTACATGCATCATTAAGATCGTTGCTTATATGGTTATTTCTGTGAACGTGACCTAAAAGAAACTTAAGATAAGTACCTAACAACTTATTCTGTCATTGAAAATGACGTGTTCTGTGGTTCGTATTTTTGCGATTAAATATCACTGTGAACTTATTTAAGACTGAATACGACGTTTCCTGAATTACTGAGGAAGGTTGTGTTCCTTTCACTGGCACGAATTAATTAAATTCGATTTTAAAATACTTGGCAATTATTGTGTTAACTACGTAAGTTGTTTATAAGTATTAAAATAATTCTTTGAATTAAAATAATTTACAGTATACAGTTTATATAACAACACTTAAAACTTATTGAAAGTTGTGGAGGGAAGATAAATCAAATTTTTTTAAGGTAAATTAAATGAAGTAATTTCGACGTTTTAGGGAGTTTATCGGTAAATGGATTTTACGTTATCTATTTTATTTATGTATACATACTTGACTGTCTATGTGTATACCTAAATTGATACTTGTAATTGGTATAAAAGTTGATACATTGATTTATTTTTTCACGGAGAAGATACTACAATTTCGTTTTTACAATAAGTACACATAATGTGACTCTTTAACAGAAAATTAAATGTCTACCTACGAATATGTACAATATCAGTCAATATCAATTAACATATCATATAACAGTATAAATAATAACAAACACGTGCAAAGCCGCGTGTACATCTGGTATTTTTTAGCATCTAACAATAATTTCATTTTTATTCATCCAATTTCAATAAATGACGAAGTGCTCAAACATTGTGTCATGCTAAACCCATACGGTGTTATTATAAAAATTGAATACGTATTAAATGCTTTTTATAAAAATTTTTCGTATTAAATGCACCGTGCTCGCTCAGAGCAAGTTCGCGTTATCCTCCTTTCGCAAGTCTAATCTAACCTAACCAAAGCGAGGCATAAGAGGAAGATGGCGAATATTTGAGCGAGCGCGGTGCATTTAAAACGTAACCTTTTTAAAGTAAGTATTCAACACGTATTTAAGTTCTTTGTAATAACTAATTTGTTTTTCTCGAACTACCTATGCTATTGACCTAGCACCGGATTACATTGTAATAACACCGATAGTTTTTTTTTCTCGAAGTGACTACGCTGTTGACCTAGCAAGGTCTTAACAGCTTCACCGGACTACAAGACCGAATCGATGTTATTACAAAAAAGTTAAGCACGTTTTGAACGCTAGCCTTAAAAAGATCTCTCGGTGAATGTTCGCTGTCTTGCTCTTTTGTCTCGCTTTGGTTAAGTTAGGTTACACTTGCGAAAAAAGGATAACGCGATCTTGCTTCGGGCGAGCGCGGTGCATTTCGTACATAACCTTTTTTAAAGCAAGTATTTAACTTTTTTGTAATACACCGATAGAGTTTAATTCTCCGATACAGTATCAGGAACATATTTACAAACGCTCGGTGACAGATCTTTAATTCGAAGGTGGTAGCTCGACAGGAAAGCAATGAAATATATTTCACTAGTATTTTGTTGTATAATTATATTACGATATCAGTATGTTGTTTTTAAAATATGAATATATACTTTGGTGTTAAAGATTCTAAACTATTGGAATAACGATTTGAAAGTTTAAAATAATCACGTGCGTATTCGTTTTCGGAACATATATTATTTATTACCTTCAGCAAGTTAAAATATATTATTACATTGTTGAAATCTTTTACCCATTTAGTTAAATATAAAAATTAACTATTTTACTTAAATTTATAAATTTGATTTCGATATTTATCTACAGTACACAAATTATTCAAAGTACAATTATAATACATTATTTTAATATGTATGTTTACATGAATAAAATAATAAATAGAGGTCTACCGTGGTGCGGAAATTGCGTAAAAAATTACGGGATAAATTTCAATATTATTTTTTTAGCTTTACTTCATTCTCCTTCCACTTGGTCCTTATGTACAGTTTAAATAAATTTGTTAAGGTTTTAAAAAACTACGACTTTATAATTACTATAAAAGACTAGAGAATTTTTTTATGGAAAGTATATCTTTCCTTTAAACATTTTTTGTCTATTCTTTTGCTCTGTAGATAAAATAATATTATCAAAATAATAAACAATGCAGACGAAGTCGGGGGTAACTGCTAGTGATAAATAAAGTAATAACATGAACCTAATTACATGAATTTTGTAATTGGTTTTATGAGGTTTTGTTCATTACAATTACAAATGGCAATAACTTTATTACTCGTTAATACAGTAAATTACGCAGAAAACAATTAATAGGTTACTATAGTTTATTCCACAAACGATTTGTCATTTTATAACTAAGAATGAAGGCGAGGCATACAATAACAAACTGACTCGTGCAGCGTCCTTCTAATACTTTAATGACGCGACGTCGTTTCATCTGGATTTAATGAGGAAATACGCCTACAAGCTGTAGTAACTTTGTCGCATTTAACGGAAATGCGAATTCAAGGACTGGATATAAAAATTATGTGACTTAATAAGAGGCGAACTTGATTAAACGGTAAATGTGTCGGATTTCAAATAGAATGCAGTTAGGACAACGGTAATCTCTAGAACTTTTGCCACTTATATATTACTAGCATCTGCCCGCGACTTCGTTCGCGTGAAATAGATACACTAACACTAACACGCAGCAGTACTCAAAAGGAAAAAACATCCCGATTTTGAAACATTCTTCATCTGTGCTCCGCCCCTATTGGTCTTAGCTTGATGATATAAAGCCTATAACCATTCTCGATGAATGAGCTATATAACACTGAACTGAAATTATTGAAATTGGACCAGTAGTTCCTGAGATTACCCCCTACAACGTCACAAACTCATAAACTTTACCTCTTTATAATATATGTATAGATAAAACGTCTACAACAGACGTTCCAAATGGATACTAAATACTAGGGAACGTTTGTCTCAACGTTTGTACGTGAATTAATTTATTTGTTTCTTATTTTTGCCTACCAATCTTTCAGGTTATCACTGCCATTGTCAAGTAGTTAATAATATTACAAGTGTTGTGTGATCACTTCAAGGTTCCAACAAGATGGTGGCTCCCTTGTTAGAACTTTCCAGGAAGTTTTTGTGGCATCTCAGAATTCATAGTTTGTGCTATTATTTTCCATTCCCTTCACTTATGCGCAATAACGGAAATTACTTAAAATACCACCAATTTTACAAAATATAGAGACACATAACATAAGATTATAAATAAAATATAAAGTCTACTATTTGACAGACCAAAATACAACCAAACACTCCGAATGAAACTTAAATAACAGGAAGAATTTTAATCAAATTTGGTGTGACAATTAATTAGGTTGTGAAATAGGGCATACAATTCTTTTAAATATTCTTAATGTCCCTTGCTTTTCCTTTTAACTTTTACTAAACCACCAGAGTTATGATATGAGATCCTTCAAAAAGGGATTTCAATACACTCTTCAAGCTCGGCACCACAACAGTGATACCCGTGGTATTCTAGTAGACCGTAAGCGACGGTAAACTTTTACCATCAGATGGGTCGTGTACTTATTTATTGTCATATGTTGCGTAACCATTATTTTGATATTAATTACATGAACAACGCGAAGTATTTTGTTGATATGCTATAAAATTATCATAAAACGGAAGTTTAGTTAATAAAATATCTGATGGTGGAAGAGATTGGAAACTTATGTAATATTCTTTTATTTTATGAGAAACCGATTACCTGTCAAAGTAATA
This sequence comes from Antheraea mylitta, assembly GCA_014332785.1. Lineage (NCBI taxonomy): Eukaryota > Metazoa > Arthropoda > Insecta > Lepidoptera > Saturniidae > Antheraea > Antheraea mylitta. The sequence goes on along the minus strand of JACEII010000004.1, from coordinate 5,675,440 downwards.
TTATCTGAATTATCGCCTAGTATTTGCCAATAGTTAATATTGTTTCGGAAAAAAATAAGTCAGACTGTAGTAATTTCGTGTATGTTATTCGAGTATCGTCAATTAATAAAGAAAGTTGTCAATAGGCGTGGATGATTTTTGTATAGCGAGTGTTTTATTAACTGTGTCTAAATTTTACAACCAATTTGAATTGATTATGCGGTATATATACTATGCGATAGTGTTATGTATTATCTACATATAAATATGCAAAGGTAGAAACAGTTCAGTTCTTCTTTCTTCTCTATTTGACCAGCTTCAGTATTATCGTCATAACAATTGTGGAAACATTTTTTCTCCCTAACGTTGAAATGTAAATAAATTCTTAATTTTATACAAAACTCGACCACTAGGTGACCAGTAGTATATATTAATACCAATTATGTATACATTAAGCAATCTAATGTATGAGGTTAAAACTTCTTTAGCAAATTGAGCAAATTTTGACAAAAGAATAGCTTACAGGTTCGCGTTACCGATGACCTCGACATGCTTGTGAAGCGTCGTCGGCATGCTCGTGACGTATTACGTTGTTGTCACACTAGAGATGCGTAGTATAGTGAATTAGTAATATTGATATTTAATACCGAGCTTGCATCTATATATACTAATATTATAAAGAGGTAAAGTTTGTGAGTCTGTGACGTTGTGACGTTGTAAGGGGTAATCTCAGGAACTACTATTCCGATTTGAAAAATTCTTTCAATGCTATGTAGCTCATTTATCGAGGATGGTTATAGGCTATATATCATCACGCGAAGACTAATAGGGGCGGAGAACCAATGGAGAATGTTAAAAAATCGGGGTTTTGTTTCTTCTCCCAAAGCAACTATTTATTCCACGCGAATGAAGCCGCGGGCAGAGGCTAGTGTTTAATAAATTAATAAAATCTACTGATTATTGCTCAGAATCTCAATAGATGTTAATACTAGACTAAAGTTAATAATTTCAATTTACAAATTATGGAATTGTTGTTTCTGTTGGCAGTCCTTATGACTGCCCCAACCTTTTTTTTCATTTTTGTAAATGAGCGTGTATAGCTTGATCTACAAAGAATTGTATTAGCCACAAAATCGTTCTAACCTAATTTGACCGGATTTTATTAAAGCTTGGTAATCTTCTATACATAAATCTAAATTGTCTGTATTTTTGCGATTTTCGTGAAAAAAAAATGCTGTCATGTGTCTAGGAATAAAAAATGAAAAAAAAAAACATTTTTAGAAATGTCTGTCTGTATGTTTGTATGAACACGTATCATTGCTAAAGTACTAGGTTCACAATAAAACCTCAGAGAATATCTTATTCCTTGTTTCATTAAAATCCGTCCACTCTATCAAATGTTATTGTAATTTTAATAAAGACGCGGTGTAAGTACGAGAGAAAAGTAGATAAGCAAATGGAGTACATACATTCAGATGAATTTATTAATCACTGTTTTTATATAAGATTACACGCGAACGAAATCGCGGGCACAGCTAGTAGTGAATATGTTCTAAACGACTACAGTTATAAAGTATATGAATGGTAAAGCGCAGGAGAAAGTGATGTCGCAACATGTTTGAGTACCTACTAACTAGACATACGGATGGTGGCGTGCCACATGCGGGCTTCTGGGTTTAAACACGTAATTAGTAAGAATTTTTGATGTGACATTTGATAAAAACACAGTAGGAAATAAAACATATAAAACACGTAAACTAAATATGCTGTTTACATATTCAATCCGGACATAAGATGTTGATGAAATAGGATTTGGCACAACGGACAATATGTTATTTCGGTCTGTGAACACACTTTCAATACCAAACACATTAGCACTAACGCCAAAACTATAATCTATATATATTTTATTGAATTTATGTTATATGGCTTAGGTCTATAAAATTATATAGGTACTTACTTACTCGAGCTCATATTTCTTCCTAATTATGTTAGGATTTCCATTGATAAATAATATTATGACAAGGGAAACTGCGTATTTAATACTTTAATATAATATCACTTTATTACACCTATACTCAAAATTACAAAGGTGTGCCGTTGTGCGTGAATTACGCAATAATTTCTGGACAGATTATAATCACATTTTCAAATTAGATTTCTTGAATAGGTCCTTATCTAAAAAAATAGTTATTAATTAATATTCTTCTAATATAGAATTATTAGAGTTTAAGAAACTATGATTTTATAAACACTATAAATGATTAAATAATGTTATAAATAAGGTATATATTTGCTATACATTTTTTATATGTTTCTTACTCTGCACGTGATATAGTGCATTGTTAAGATTATAAACACCGCAAATACAGTCACGGGTACTAGCTACTTATAATTACTCGTATATTTAGTACAGTAACATAGACATTTTCAATTTTAGTTACGCACTCACTTATGGCTATTGTGCGTAAATTGTATTTATTCAGATTAGTAAGATAAATGATATATACTTTATTAGAAATGTTGGTATTAATTAATAATCAACGTTTTAAAAGGTTTACTATTGTTTTATTGATAACACGAAAGCTCGTTTATTGAAGGAATTAAAAAAAAGGCGATAAACATTGGACAAAATGTACTAAACTATTTTATATTTGCCTTTTTATAGATCTTTTTTTTATGTCATATAGTAGGCAAACGAACATGCAGGTCACCTGTTGTTAAGCGATCACCGCCGTCCATAGACACTAGCAATACCTAAGGAGTCGCAAGTGCGTTGCCAACCTGTGTTTGGGGGAATGGAGAGAAAGGGGGAGTGGAAGGAAGAGGAGAGGGGTGGGGAGGGGAGATGGGTCTCCGGCGCTCTCACTGACCGAACGAAACGCAACAATGTAAGCACTGTTACTCCACATCGGTTTTCTGTGAGAGGGTGGTACTACCCCGGACGAGCCGACCCATTCAGGCTGAAACCAATAATAGCTTCAGCGTGGTTCTACCACTACAAAAATCGAAGATATTACAGATGATGCAGATTCTAATCAACTACAGAGAATAAAAACATATAATCTGTAAAATTATCCAACTAGTTTCAATACATAGATAAAAAAACGTATAAAAATGAAAGCTAGGAAGAATCACTAAATCTATTTAAGTCTCGCGTAAATGTTTTGAATCACTCGTCGCCTTGCTTGCGAAAACATGGGTGCAATATACTTATGTTCATAATAATTCGTTCTGTTTATAAATAGTTATGTTATTGATTAATATTTTATCTATACATATTATCATTATACACGTAATCTATCTACAATCCTACAGAGCATTACATCATAATTAGCTACTATTATTATGTGAGCATAATGATGAGATGTTATATAATTGTTGCAAATTCAATGACGCTTATTGTTTGGCGTTTGTATGGATATCACCTACAACAATATTAGTGTTCTGTTGACTACACTTTGATATCCAAAGGTTATGTTCATAATTACCGTATTTTGTATGCTGGTTCCTAACGACATAGCAAAGTGTGAACGACAGACAGACAGAAAATCTCTAAAAGCGAGATTTTTGTAGTCGACTTTTTAAGTGGCTTAATCTCAATGTTTATCTTTTAAACAAAAACTCATTAATGACACTGGGCTTGAATCTTATAACTAATCAGAGTTTTCTGTTAAGGACAACTTTTCACTGATTTTATACGTCACCTATGGTCATAACTAGTTCTTCATTTTTATTTATCTTCACGCCATATGTCTACTATGAAGACAGAAATAATCATCCATTTTATTTTGATGTAATTTTAAAGTTTTTCTTTAGTAGTATGATTTACCCTTTATTCGTCCGGGACGATTTTGGATCCGTTTTACTTGATATTGAGTAAGTATACAAAGGCGAGTGAGAACGCCTAGTGAACATTGATCACTATACGTTATTGTAATATTAAAGACCGGGTAATACGAATATATTATAATCCAACAACTTCGTGCGCGACCGTCCTACGGGACGTCAGACGTTGGCGGGGACGAGGTACTCCTGACGTTATAGGAGGAGGGTGATGTCGAGGGGAAAGGAAATGAAGTGCTACCTCACCCCGCTTACGTCTGTCGCAATCCATTACAGTCTCTCACAAAGATGTTTACCTATAGAAATATGAAGTAAAATTTATGTAGTAGAAACTTATCTCTCTGATTTGTCTTATGTGAAGCTTTACCAGCAGAACGTATTAGGGATGATAAAGTATTCTAAAATAGCAAATCTGGTAGATAATATTAGTATCATACATTTTAAGATTTGTCTAGACCTTTGAAAACAAGAGATATGTAGGTGATAAATGAATTGTTAGAAAATACGCATTACGAATGTGTGTGAAAGTAGGTACCGACGTCGACCAAAACTGCCTTATGGAGATCTCCAGCTTATTATAACACTATAAAAACGTGATTAATCTAAGTGGTCCAAATACAAACAATCAAAATGCAATTCATCATGTGTTTTTTCGTCATTTAGGTTCATCTTATATTGCTCTGCTTTTTTAAATAAGCGGTGTTAATTGTCAATGTTGATTAAAATATTAACGACTGGCTTTTGCGTGCGGCTTCGCTCGCGTTGATGTGGACTCAGTATATTTTTTCTGGATGAAAGGAATCCCATGTTCTTTTCTGTATTACTGAAAACGTGTATACAGAATTTGAATTTGAAGAAGGTTGTGTGGTTAAAACGTGAAACCGTAAAAAGCACAGAAAGTCTTTAATATTATTTTCTTCTAACTTTAAAAAAAGGGCTTTTAGATAATATGAGAATTTTATAAGTAAGGTTGTAACACTTTAAGCCTTATTAATTTACAAATGGCATTATTTTTTTCTGTTTAGGTATACGTGTAATAAAACTTGAATTAATACGTTGTTTTATACCTAGAATATCATTGAGACTGCAGTAGATTGCTAAACGTATGTGATTTAATACTCGGAAAAATTCCTTAGTTGGCGCACACGTTTTTACTGTTAGCTATGTGGTATAATGTAGAATCTAACCTTCCGTTATAGTGAACAATTTTATTCAATCTATACTAATATTATAAAGCTGAAGAGTTTGTTTGTTTGTTTGTTTGGTTGAACGCGCTAATCTCAAGAACTACCGGTCCGATTTGAAAGTTTCTTTCAGTGTTAGATATCTCATTTATCGAGGATGGCTATAGGCTACATATCATCACGTTAAAACCAATAGGAGCGGAGCACTAATGAAGAATGTCTCAAAATCGGGTTATTTTTAGAGCATCCACTGCGTGTCTGTGTCAGTATTATATGCGTTGCCATGGTAACATGATAACATTCTATCGGAAATATTATTAGGGTTTATTTTGTGTTCCTGTACAAAAGTTTATTCTACGTTATTTTTAATTCCAATTTTTGATTATAAGTAGTAAGTTGCTATCGCAAACATTTTTAAAATCTATTTTGTGCTGCTATTCTAATAGGTTAGTAGTAATAATATTCGTCCATCAATACAGGCGAAGGAATTAATCCAGACTACCAATTCTGAAGTTGTAAATATAGGTAGTTGTTATGCATTCTCTACCCAGTTTTCTTCTATGTCTAAGTCGATGTAAAGGTATAAGCGCCAAATATTTCGTAAATTGTTATATTCTTAATTTTCAAGACCCCAGAATACATGTTCTCCGTGGTATTATTTTTCATTCATTTCACTTATGCACAATAAACAAACCATATTACATAAAACGCCGCCAATTTAACAAAATATAGAGTCAAATAACATAAGATTATGAATAAAATACAAAATCCCCTACATGACAGATTGAAATACCGTCAAAAACTCCTCAAAATCTTTATTCTACGTTAGTTGTGTTTCGAATCTTTGGTTTGTGATTTATTTACGTAGTAGTTATTACGTATTATAAGAATAAAGTGTGTGTATATAATATTGAAATAAAAACTTTTTGATGAATACATATATCTGCGGTGCTACAAATATCAACATCTCTTTTTTTAATTCTGTCGATATGTCTGTTTGTTTATTTGTTCCGGGTAATCTCCGAAATGGCTGGACCTATTTGAACGTTTTTTTTTTCTTAGAAATGACTTGACCTAGCAAGGTCTTAACAGCTTGAAGCTGTTACTGTAGATGATGTGCGTGTCATACATACAAATATTTTTGAAAGAGTATTATTGTTATTTTATATATATATTATTTACACGTCTAATAAATTTATTTAATACATTCAAAAAATGTGTGCGGAGCCGCAGGTAACAGCTAGTTTAGTATATATTTAAGTGTAAAGATTAAGAGACCGAGTAATTATCACAGAAGTTCTAAATATATTCAATTTCGTTAAACTGAAACTTCTAATAACTCCGAGTTCTCATTGTTAAGCGATCACCGTCGTTCATAGACACTAGCAACCGCAGAGGAGTCGCAAGTGTGTTGCCAGCCTGTGTTTCGGGGAATGGAGAGAAAGTGGAAGGGGAGAGGGGCCGGGAGGGGAGAGGGGAGGGGAGAGGAGAGGGGAGGGGAGGAGAGTGGGGAGGGGAGGAGAGATGGGTCTCCGGCGTTCCCACTGACCGAACGAAACGCAACAATGCAAGCACTGTTACTTTACCTCGGTTTTCTTTGAGAGGGCTACCCCGGACGAGCCGACCCATTCATGCTGAAACCAATAATAGCTTCAGCGTGGTTCTACCACCTATTAAATTAAGAAAAATAAGTACTTTGAATTCAAAAATAATAATATATTAACGTATTGTGCCCTTGAATGTTGGATTTCGTCGACTAGGGCTCTATCCACAGGTATTTTACGAAACTCTCTAAAATAGGATAATTCTACTTATTATGTAAGGATTAAAAAAGGAAATTTTATAGTAATGTTTGTGTAATTTTTTCTAATAAAAGTGTGTTTTCTTCCAATAACTTTAAATTCCCTACAAACTAAAACTAAAACAGTCTAAGAAACCGTTATCTACAGTTAATCTAAACATATATTTTTAATTTTATGTTTATACGATATTAATGTATTATGAAATTTAGTAACAAAACTTAATTTATTGATTCGCTCTGATAATTTTAACGAAATTACATTCGGTATATTTTATTACTCGTTACAATTGGAAGTCAAATAATCCATACTAAATCAATTGGAAACAGGTCGGTTGCATAAAATTACAGTACGTATTTTGGGACCTATAACTGCGTTATAGATTTGGTACAGTCACGGATGTGGCTGAACTTACATTGAATTGTGTATATTTTGTGTAGTAACAATGAGCATGACTTGAACTTGGAAATCAGCTACGCGAAAAAAGCGTAAAATGCGTCTACATAAATCTACTCTGATTGAATTTAAGGTACAAGTATATAATATTTACTGAATATTAAAAAACAAAGTCCACGTCTGTCTGTCTGTTCGCGATAAACTCAAAAGCAAGTCGACGGATTATCATGCGGTTTTCACCAATAGATAAAAAGATTAACGACGAAGGTTTAGGTATATAATTCGTCAAGTTTGTTTAATTATCAAGGCGTATTCATTATCTTTTAGATAATTTATTTCGAAAATGCTTATATGTATAATAAATATTTATAAAGAGTATAATAAATATACCTTATATTTATATAGAGTAGAAGTAGTTTAGGTATTCCATTAATGTCGTAAAACGGGTTATTATGTACTTACATTGGTAACACACACTAAACCTTATAAGATATATTAAAAAAAGTTTGTGTGTAATTATGTACATGCGTTAGAAGTTATACTTTTTTGGCGTACCAAATTATTTTTTTTTTCAAAAATTTATCTTTCTCCTCATTCTACGTTTGCAGAAAAAACGACACTAACAATAGAAAAAATACGAAGAAACAAAAAGTTGACTATAACTAACTTCAGAGTGTCGGTTTTTCGTGACGATGTCCGCGCGCATCGTAAAAATTTACTCTCATCATTTTTCGCTAACGCGCCAAAGGAAGTGCGTATAAAAAGTCCTAAGTGATATAATGTCTATTCCCTAAACATAATCGACGATAACCACTTTTCTGTGTCTATATTATTAAAAAATAAATCATTCAAGGTGCTATATTCACCAATACAGAATGAAGCCTTAACGAAATAAATGCTTTAGTTTAATTATGCATGTAATGTAGATCAAATCGTCCTTTACTGTGTATCGTTTAAATTGATATCGTAGAAGTTATCATAGCTTTAAAATTATGCTTGAAAAAGGTTTTTGTGTGAAAACCCTACTAAAAATAACCAAGTGTTAAAAAATAATCTAAATTGTTTAAGCATTTATGACATTGTTTGTGTGCAAAGCCGGGGCTGGTGTCTAGTATGTGATATTAAAAGAATTATTCGTAGAGAGTATTTGTTTTATATTTTTCATTTATTATATTATAACCTCTTAAAATGTTTAACTATGTACATATTAAGTGGTGAATCTTCCGGTTTGAAAGTGTGATTAAATAATATGGTAGAATGAATGCATAAACATAAATTCATTTTTATGTTTGTTTAAGTGTTAAAGTGTGACATGATTATTTGAGATCCAAAGTGTTATTTAGTTTTATTATAATGTTTTACATTTATATCTACCAACATTAGAAAGATGATAGGTAATTAATTAGGAAAGAAGGATAGCTTTTGCAAGGTTTTTTTTTTATTTTATCTAGTTATATATACTCACAGTCTTTTCCTCGTCTTTGTAACTTAAGTGGTTTTTTAAGTAACTTGTTATCAATCATCAGCGATAGTAAAGTTATTAGTCATCAAATTACATAACAAGTCTCACTACTTGGAATTTATGTTTAAACTTATTATTTATTATTTATGTTTCACCTACTTATGTTCACCATCTATTTTGATGGTTTATTTTCTTTGCGTATCTACAAATAAATACTTCATCCCATTCTAATGAATATGTGAGACAGCTAATATAAACTTCATTGAGATTATGAATTGACTCAATATTATTATATATTCTCGTGTGTTATATACATTACATTACTAGGAGCGCTTCATACCTATAACTTGTTAATGCTTAATTATGATATACTATTTTAATCTATACTAATACAAAAATATATAAAAAAAATCATAGTCACATTGTTAAAATACCAACATATTAGTTATTACTATTAGACAGCTAGATATAGGTTGATACATATTTTGAGATATAAGGTTAATCATAAAATGCCAACACTGATAGGCATAAAACTGAAATACTCGGAATCGTGATCAAGATTATTTAATTAAATCTTTTATTTTATATGTTTTGTAGGCAGGCAAATTACATGGCATACGTTTTAAGATTTCAGCGTAACTATTTGTTTTTATTACATACTGTTTATGTATTTGTGAAGAAAATACAATTCTTCTGAGGTTAAAACACATCAAAACTACTGAAAGTATAGGAATAGGACTATGTCCGTTCGATGCGGATTTTTTCGTAGACCATTTGCCAATTTTAATGCCTAACGAAACAGGCGTAAATTAAAAAAATATAAAATCTTATATTTTAGTACACATTGTTGTGGACTTTTTACGTTTAATATATATTTAAAACCAATTGCAGTCATAGTTAAATGGGTGCATTCGATTTAGATAAAAAGTAATAAAATACTTTTTCCTGGTTCTGGTGCCCTAATTTTAACAAGTAAACTTATATAGAACATGACCACACTTCAATTTGTATTAATGTGTTTGTATGTTAAATTTTGTCCGAAAGTAAGAAGGTGCAAAATTCACATTTTATTCGTGGTGAAGATTTTATTATAATTGAAGTGAACTACATACAACCTTTTGTTTGAAGTCAACTATATGTTGTAGAAGTAATAGCTACGAGTAACGCGTAAAAATACACGATCACAGCCAGTAAATATAAATAAGACAATCCTCCTCAATCTTTTTGGCCTCTCTAAATATAGCCAGAAGTTCGGCTCCAGAAGTGTGTGTAACATAATCAAGAGTTTAATACAAAAAAAAAAGTTAAAATAATGTTAAAGGAATCTAAAATTCACTTTTATATATCCTTAATTTTCTAGATACTATACATATAATATAAAACGTATTTATATATCTAATTTAAGTTTTGTCCCGTTACATTCAGAGCGGTTAGAAAATTTGGCGACGACTGTCCTCTCAATAGCGTGATTTTTATTTGTTCATTGCGCTTTGTTTTTTCTATATAACAACTAAGTGTATGTTCTCAAGAAACACTTCCTGTTCTAAATGCCGCTTAAAGTGCAAGAACTGCTGACATTTCGATTACATATAAACAAATCCGTCGGTACCTATGCGTCTAAATTACTAGTTTAATTGTTTGGTTTAAGGCTATGAACGTGTTACGCTACAAGTTGCAAATAAGCAATAAGGAAAGTATGGATCAAGCAAGGTCTCGAGTTTGCAATGACTATCACTTTTATGTATCTAAAATAGTTGTTGAACCGGTCCTGGTGGTGTTCTATGAATGTGTAGTGCGCGTCCTAACTACTGTGCAGGATAGTTGGAATTTATCGATAGATGGAGTATGAAATACTTGTCTTTACTAATTTTATAAACTAGCTTTAGATCGTGGCTTCGCACCCATTGATATACCTCGTGAATGTTTAAAGAGTTACATCCTTCAATGCTGTGATAGTTCATGGTGACATTTAACATATAAAATAGTAATATCAAAACAAATACTAATAAACAACCAAGAAAATCTAAGTTAAAGTTTGTTCTAAAGCTTCTAAAAGTATGGAAACGATACTTATAAACGTAAAAAAAAAATTAGACCTAGCTTCAATGAACAGCTTTAAAGAGGTCCTTTTCAAGGTTAATCATTACGTAACTGCTTGTTGTGGAAATGTTGCACGATCGAACAATGGGAACCGGGGAGCGGACCGAGGTGCGAGAGGCGGTCCGGACTACGCGACAGGACGTTATACATTTTTAACGTTAGTTCGTTTTTGCATAAATCAACTGATGTTGAGTGTACATCAGTTTTGCGTTTCTCGAGACCATTTAGCACCTGTTTTTTTATGGATTTAGAATAAGAACCGAGTAATGATTATCCTGTAAAAATATTGCTAGTGACTAAACAGTCGCTCGATATACATTTTGCCTGGATAATAGGGTGCCCTATGTCTTTCTTTACTTATATACCTAATAACGGTATGTAAAATTTTTATAATGATGGTTTAAGTAGGTACTTAAGATGTGAAAGCGTAGCAATAAAGCTCACATTGGCATCCTAACTAATATTATGTGTTTTAAGCAATCACCATATCATAATGATATTTGGGGTACATGTTGTAAGGGGTACAGAAAATGATATAGAGTAGAGATGGATAGATCATGGAGAAAAACTGTCTCGAGGGACAGATGAAATTTACATCATCGCGAGTGTATCTACTTAATAATAATGAACTAGTGGGCGCCCAGTAGTCGACATTCGACCATAGTTAATTGATTTTGTAATGTTTGAACATTATTAGAGTTCCTTTGTCAAAGGGCATACTTCTATAATCAAAGGTTGTCATCATGGCTACTGAGTTATTTGCCATTTGAGATCGTTATTATATAATCATTAAAAAAATCTATGTGTAAATGAAAATTAAAATTAATCATAAATTGGAAACAAAAACCACGTGGTAAAGCTCAAATTTTAAGCAAACATAACTTCACGAAAATAAAGAAAATTATCGCAACCCATGACACAATTTTCAATTAATTTTACACGACACCATGGGTGGGTGGTATTTCTGGGTGATACTGAATTAAATGTAATCTGTTTATTATGAGAAATAATGATGTGCCCAGTATCATCGTTTTAAAAAAGTAATGGATACACAATACAAAGAAACAATAAAAAATTAATGGTGAATCCAAGACAAAGATGTTACTAACACACCATTAGCTTTTGAAAATAAATTCTTTTTTGTTGCTACATGAGGTTGAATTGCAACATTGTAACCGCGGAGGTCAAGTCATGGATTATTTCTATGAACAAAGTTCTTATTTTGATTATACAAAGTATTATTTGATTCATTTTTTTATTAAATCTTCATTTGAAGTGAGTTCACCATAACAAATAATAAACATTACAATAATAGTCATTTTCATCCTACATTGTTGAATGTAGGATGAAAATGGGAATTGGAACGTAAGAGTTAAAAAATACATATAGTCGAGCATAGCAACCTCCTTCACAACCTCTTTTGAACTTTGTAATTATTGACGGCTGTAAAAATGTCTTATTTATGTACATGTGTGTATATGTTGTGTAAGCTTCAAGCAGTAGTGTGAGTAGTGCATATTTTAATAGTACTTCTAATGCATTTTATATAAAATAAACAGCTTTCTGCACTTCTCCGCCATATAAACTTTAACTATACCAAATTTCAAGTTCACCCGTCGACGGGAAATAGGTTAAAAAGGGGTACAATTTTTTTGCTTCACGTATTAATATATAGATATTGGCGTATAACAATTAATTAACTTGTAATGATTACATCAATAATAATACAACTTCTTGCATTCTATAATTACGTGTGAATCTTCCTTATATTTAGATAACATCGAATTAAATGATTGCTGTTTTTTTTTCAACTATACGTGTTTAAGTTTTCGACTGCTCTGAATATAGACGGGCAGAACATAAATTTAGGTATAAATATGTACTATATTATATGTATTATATAGAAGCAACTTGAAGATAAAGAAATGGTAATTTTAGATTCTTATAATAGTATTTTGATTTTGTCTCATATTAAACTATTGTCTATTTTATGCGTATTACCAAATCTACGGCGATTATCAGATCGGCCAAAAAGATTGACGAAATTTGTACATAAAACAATTTAGTGATTCCTAGCGAGAGTCGATCTCGTTACTTCCTGATTCCCTTCTGTTTAAATGTTTGAACTTCGTCAACAACGTACTTATTTCTTGGTATTGTTTTTCACTATTTAATACGTTTAAATATGATTATGATTGTAATAGACAGTTAATAAGTTGTCCTAAATTATGGAGGTCAGAGGTTATTCTAAAACTACATCCGATTTTTATATATTACTAGAAGTTTCTGTGTCATTAGTATTTATTACATGATTATTAGTAACAATCGAAAACTATCGACACGGAAGAACATAAATGCAATACTAATATTGATGTCGTTATGCAAATTTAGTGAAAGGATGTTGTAGACTTATGATATTGACACTATTTTCGGGCACATGTGAAAGTGAACATATTGATTGCAAATCTACTTTCATTGATTATTAATCGACAATCCATAAACAGAGGAAAATATAATTCTAAGTGCGACATATAATTTCTAATGTGGTATAAAAGAGTAAGTTTGTTACTTTATTTTCTATTATTACTTCCTGCAACAAATCTATACTATTATTATAAAGAGGTAAAGTTAATGAGGTTATATCTGGATCTATTTAACCGATTTTGAAAATTCTTTTACTAATAGAAAGCCACGTTATTTGTGAGTGTTATAGGCTACATGTTAACGTGAAAAATGAAAAGACTCTTTTGTGGTAGTTGGATTTGCAAAGAAAGTCGGAGAAAAAACGGTTGCACGATGACGTTTACGAACGCTGCTTTAACGATGAGAGATATATGGTTGAGTCCTAGACCTTGTTACTTCACGTCGATTTTTTGTGAGAGGGTGGTACTACCCTGGCCGAGCCGACCTATTCATTTTGAAACCAATAATACCTTCAGCGTGGCTCTACAACCTACAAAGAACTATATGTATAATCTATAGTCATTTCACTCTCAGAGTAGATTAATTTGATTTTCATAATAAAAAAGACATTTTAAAAGACCTATCTTTATTCCATATTATTGTTTTTTACTACTTGGCTTTTTACCAAACATATATAATAATAGTAAATGTAAATAGATTATTCGGCATCATTCGCTTCTCTACTTCTAGAAATCATTTATTTTAGTTCATTTAAGTATTGACAAGTCATACAATGTATGACTATGAGTTTTTAATATAGCTTATGTTAATTTGAAAATTTATTACCCGACTCTCATTAAAAATAATAAGTAATTAATTGGAATACACGAATAAACCAACAGTTGAAATCTTGAAATAAAATATACCCTTATATCCATATAAATAAAAAATACAGGTGTGTATCCTCTTTTGGGTGCGTATAACACAATCAAACTAATCAATATATACACATATATATAGATATTTTTAGTTTAATTCTCAGACACTTGGTAATTATTACAAAATCACGATATCGTTAATTAATATAAGGTTACCAGTATTAATCCACTATGATTTTTGTAAGGATTATGTCATCACCGATGTAGGAAGGGGCAAGCGGTATAGTGCGCATACGTAGGAGTAAACGGATAACAAAGCTTACTAAGAATTTTTTATTTTTATGTTTAAGTAAATATATTTTCGCTTTAATTTTTTTGTGTTTTCTGCTCAGTACACAAGGTCATCACAATAGCATCAGCTAATCCTTATTAATATTATAGATATGAATGTAAGTTATATAATAATAATGTAGTCATTGTCAGGGGTAATCTCGCAAAAGGAGGCGGCGGAGAGGGCCCGCGAGGCGGACCCCCTCAGTGGCCGTCTTCGCCAACGGAGGACCGGCAGGAGGAGGCGGAGATTTGCCCAACTCCTCCTGCCACCGTAGTCGGACCTGAGGAGATGTAGTCGGGGGGCTCATCCCCTCATTGCACAGGTCCGGCGGACGAGGGGGGGCAGCTGGCGTGTACACAGCTGCCTCTCTATAAGTAGGAGCCCGGCGGCAACCTTCCGCCGGGTGGACCGTTGGGGCAGCTATTGAAGGGGAATAGCGGTGAACGATCCTTTGCCGCCCCAACATCACAGTCTGTCGGTACACCGTGGGGTTTTAGTCCGTGCGATTCGGACATAACACGTCCTCTCCCCCGGGAGGGTAGGTATCCATAAGGGATTTCCGCACATAAAAAAAAGGTCATTGTCAGGGGTACAGAATTTTTCCATCCAGGAAATATATATTGATCTTGAGGAATAGATCAAGTACATATAATCGCGAGCGAAGTCGCAGTCAAAAGCTATGATTAAAGTTATATTAAGCACTAGATAAAGCCAAACTCCATTTTACTACCAATTAATCTAACAGGCATGTCAAGGCTATTCAATACACATTAGGTTCGATAAAACTACTTGAAACTATTTTTAAATTTCCGGAACCGAATGAATAAATACAGTGATAAAAGAATTTTGCATATTAGGCTTATAATAAAACACCTCGCGTGACCAATGAACCGGACCAAAATGTTTTTGCCACTTGTACGTGATTTGAATACTCTAAAGATGACCGCGAGTCACATGTAAAACTGATGGTAAAATCTCTTTGTAAGAAAAACAATAGAAACATATTTGTTGTAAAGCTTCATAGTCGAGTTCAGTTCTCGGTCGCAGGAAATTTTGTATGTAAATCATATTGAAGTTTTAATATGTTTTATCAAGATATTATAGAAATATTTCAGTTTATATAGTAAATATTTTTATTTGTTTTTTTTTTTTTGCATATTATAAGAGGCAAACGAACAGGCGGATCACCTGATATTAAGTGATCACTGCCGTCCATAGACACTGGTAACACCAGGGGAGTCGCAAGTGCATTGCCAGCCTGTGTTTGGGGGGATGGAGGAATTGGGGAGGGGGAGAGGAGAGGGGTGAAGAGGCGATAGATCTCTAGCACTCTCACTGACCGAACGAAACGCAACAATGTAAACACTGTTACTTCACGTCGGTTTTCTGTGAGAGGGTGTTAGAGGGTTGTACTACCCCGGGCGAGCCGTCCTATCCATGCTTAAACCCATAATAGCTTCAGCGTGACTCTACCACCTACAAGTATACCTGTACTATGATACTAAAATTATTATTTTATTGTACAAACTATAAACAATTTAATAGTATAATTATTTTGTCTTTAATGTTAGCCTTCAAGTTCTGCCAACCAAGCGGTCTAAATCTACAGAGCAGTTTTTGGTAGGATTCTAGTTTGTCATGTAGTGGATTTTATATTTTATTCATAATCTTGTGTTCTTGGACTCTATATTTTGTAAATTTGGTGGTGTTTTACGTAATATAATTAGTTTATTGTGCATAAGTGAGGTGAATGGAAAATAATATCACAAAGCATGAAATTCTGAGATGCTGCAAAAACTCCCTAGAAGGTTATAACAAGGGATCCACCATCTTGTTAGAATATTGATTTACAGGACGCCTAACATTGAAATGATTGCACGACGCTTGTAATATTATTGACTACGCGACAATGGCAGTAATAATCTGAAAGATTGATTGCCAAAAATGAAGTTAAAAAAAAGATCTACAGAGCTGATAATAAAACTATATAAGCCATAAAGGCTTGCAAAAAATCTATCAAATAAATAAAAGAATATATATTAAACTACAAGTGTAACTAATGAAATAAGAATTCTTGAGAATCATACATTTGTGAGCATTTACCTCAATTTATAAAAAAAACATACAATACCTACATATGACTGCGAGAGTTATGGTTACACACAATACATCGAACAATTCACCTTAACCCATAAAACGGCTTTGTCCCTTCGTAATGTTGTTACAAGTGATGTGAAAAATTTTGCTATTACAACATACATTTTCATTGTATTCTTTATAACTAGAATAGATAATCGCCCCGTGAATTAATCGAGAGGAAACTCTTTGACGTGTAGTTAACCGTGAAGTAGCTTTTGTTGTCGATTCAGTGATTTTCAGGGGCACCATGGCTGTATGCTCAAGTGGACAGTATTTATTTCTAAGTAGAGAACCTTTAATATTACTTTTAAACGTGCAAGCTTTTTTTACGTTGCTAACATAAGTAATTAAATATTATATACTAGCCTTTGCCCGCGACTTCGTTCGCGTGGAATAGTTACTTTGGGCTAACGCTAGCACGCAGCGGAAGCTCTCAATAGCAAAAGAACCCCGATTTTTAAACATTCTTCATTGGTACTCCGTTCCTATTGGTCTTAGCGTGATGATATATAGCCTATAACCATTCTCGATAAATGAGCTATATAACATTGAAATTTTTTTTTTTTTAAATCGAACTAGTAGTTCCTGAAATTACCCCCTACAACGTCACAACGTCACAAACTCACAAACTTTACCTCTTTATAATATTAGTATGAACTAACGGGCACCGCGGACGTCGTCTCGCGCAGATAATAAAAAATCCTTGAAATTAGGCTTATGTTGTATATATCTCTCATCATTAAGGCAGCGTTCGTAAGAAACGTTTTCGTTCGACTATTTTTTGTCCGGCTTACATTGCAGATCTCACTACCATAAACAAATCTTTTCACTTTTCAGATTAATATAGTCTATGATCTCTGAAATAACTGAGCTTTCTGTTGATACAACCATTTTTAAAATCTGTTTAGTAGATCCAGATATTACCCCCTACAACCTCACAAATTTTACCTCTTTATAATATTAGTATATATATGCATATAATATTATGTACATTCGTAATTGTAGTAGCATCATGTGGGTCCGTTTAGATGATTTGATCCTTGAAAACTTTGGTGAACGTACTTACGAATAGAAAGCCGATATTGACTTGGAGTCAAATTATTTGTGATACAAAATGGAAGAATTTGTGGCGTTGACGTTACACAGAAAATGTGAGCTGTATATTTAATGTTACAGAAAAGCGGATGATGTAAAATCACAAAGTTTGTCAAATATTTGGCATACTGAACGTCTTTCGAACTACGACGTTTGGAAGTTTTCTGTGTCAGAGTCACGTGGAGTGATTATAGGAAACCATGGCATCTACTATCCTTCCTTGATACTAGATCTGTTTTAAACAAAAATTGAGGAAATATCAACTACGTATCGATGTCAAGAAAAATCTTAATTTAAACCAGACTCACACGCGGTCGTATTATCTTCTAATGAAGGTCATTGGGACATCAATCCCAAATAACCTAGTGACATAATTCACATCTTAAAAATCTTCTGCTTGTGTTTATCCCACCTAATTAGGGTCGGAATACGATATAAAGATAGAAATTAGAAATAGGTTGATCTCAAGAAACAATGTTGATTGAATCAGATCCGACCATAATCGTATTATTTTTAAAGAAGCTTATATGGACCATCAAATAACTTTGTGACATAATACATAAGTCAAAAATCTCCTCACCTTTATCTTATTATGGACAGTATACCAATTTATCTTCTTCCTCAGTTTTCCTCTATTATCGTAATTTATAAATTATTAGTACTAGATTTTAAAAACAACAAAACATGTAATTTTAACTTTTATTTAGGTTTCAATACCGACCGATGTAAACCACAACATAAAAATTGTAATATTTTGTCCAAGAATAATTTAATCCCGTGACGTAATGGACAGTGAAATTTAGACAATGGATTTTTCCAGCTGTCCTCGATGCCATGTTAACAATAATTAAAAAAATTATCCCGCACCATACTGAAATAGCACGGCTCTCCCTGTCTCCTAGGGAAAGTTGACACGTGCCCGTGTCTGACACGATGAAAACTCGGAGCGGCAGTTTTAGGTCAGTCTCGTAATAGTCCCGAATAACGAACAATAAATTACGAATTACCGCAAATATTTACGTAAAATGTTTCCTTGGACGCGTCATAAATTCATAAGAATTCACTCGCTGTGACTTGATAAATGTCAGTTGAGAGACATGTTAATTTTATTCGGACGTTTGTTATACAATTACTTGAATAATTATGGCACAATATTGTATAGCAATGATTTATAATTTTGAAGATGTAGGACAGGAATGAACTATTATTAAAGTATCAAGTGATGTGATATTAAAACCTCTTTTTGTAAACTTTTTACACAGTTGTCAAACTATCTCGTAAAGATATAACTTCTTCTTTTAGAGGAGTTTTTGGCGGGATTTTAGTCTGTCGTGTAGTGGATTTTATATTTTATTCATAATTTTGTGTTATTTGTCTCTATATTTGGTAAACTTGGTGGTGTTTTACGTAATATAGTTAGTTTATTGTGCATAAATGAAGTGAATGGAAAATAATACCACGGAGCATGAAATTCTAAGATGCCACAAAAACTCCCAGGAAGGTTCTAACAAGGGATCCACCATCTTGTTAGAATATTGACTCACATGACGCTTAATATTGAAGTGATCGCACGACGCTTGTAATATTATTGATTACTCGACAATGGCAGTAATAATCTGAAAGATTGATTGCCAAAAATAAAGTGAAAAAAAAAACTTCTTTTAGAGGAGTTTTTGGCGGGATTTTAGTCTGTCAAGTAGTGGATTTTATATTTTATTCATAATTTTGTGTTATTTGTCTCTATATTTGGTAAACTTGGTGGTGTTTTACGCAATATAGTTAGTTTAATGTGCATAAATGAAGTGAGTGGAAAATAATACCACGGAGCATGAAATCCTGAGATGCCACAAAAACTTCCTGGAAGGTTCTAACAAGGGATCCACCAACTTGTTAGAAAATTGACTCACACGACGCAATATTGATGTGATCGCACGACGCTTGTACCTAATACGCGTTAATGGCAGTAATAATTTAAAACATTGATGTCCAAAAATGAAGTTAAAAAAAACTTCTTCTTTTATAGTTATGAGTTATATTTAGCGTGTTTTTATAGTAAGCCTATATAATATGAATAAAATGCAAGTCTCTGTTGTGCCTTCCGAATCTACGTCACGGCTAAACCGATTTGGATAAGATTTGTGCTGTAAGGGAGAACTTCTTAGAGTATAAGTTAAGTTTAAACAGTAATGACAATATTGAAAAAAGGAAATTAATATCGTTATAAGAGTTTTAGGGGTTAACTGTTAATGTTAAAATTAAAATATAAAAGAGGACTTGCAATAAATACAAAGGAAACACGTAATTTCGGTGAAACGATAAACTATTTTCAACAGAGCAACTCACAGACATCAATTTATTAAAGTAGGTTTTGTCCACGGTTTTGCTCTCATAAATGTAAATTTAACCTATCCTTGGAACACTAGTTCTTCCTGGATGCTGTCATTTTCTGTCATGTATGCAACATTTTATGACGATCAGTGGAATAGTTAAGGTCTCTACTTTAACTTAAGAAACATACTAACTAATTAACTTATGTTCGCATTAATAATATAATTTATTAGGATTATATACAACAGATAATATTTCATTAACAAAAAAGTAAAACAAAGCAAAAGTCTATATAAATAGTAAAGAAAAATATAATTTACTTTAATTTTAATATTGTAGGACTAAAGCCGAAACCACAGAATTATTTGTTGTAATTTGTCTTCTCTTTAAGACCAAGAACAAAAAAAAATTCAAAAAAAAAAAAAAAACAGATTACAATGAATAATTCTATATAGTTTCGGTTTTATAATAAAAATAACAAAGTGAATAAAGGTATTCACTAACTTAGTATCGAATTTACTAAGTATTAAAACTAAAAACTATGAATATGTTAAATATATCTTAATCTATTCTAATATTTAATAATTTTTTGTAGGTCCGTTTGCCAGTCAGTAAAGGCCTCCTTCAACCTTATCCATTCCTATCTTGGGCCACTCTATTCCACGTTACTCCTGTAACTTGCCTAATGTCATCATCCTAACTTTTCTATGGTCAGCCCCTTTTCCTTTTCTCTTCTCTAGGGTACCATCTTGTCACAATTTTGCTCCATTTCTCTTGACCCCTTATCAAGTGCCCCGCCCATTGCCATTTGAGTGTTCTGATTTTGGACATTACATCTATGACCATCGTCTTTTTCCGCCTTCGGTTTCGGCTTTACTATTACAAAATAACTTTTCTTCTTTTCTTCTATACGTTACGTAACTTTTCTTCTATATATAATACTTTTATGGTTTGTTTTTAAATATTCAAGAAGTAGGTTGATTTAAACGTTTAGTTCCCGTAAAAATAAAATTTTCTTACTGGTTTACTGCACTAAATAAAATTGAATCACAATGTGTGTAAAGTAAGTGTAAAGAGCCACCGTAAAAGATGTTACAGTTACGCAATTAGCAAAGAGAATGGCGGACACAGTAATGTCCTTCTCGGGCAACAACGGGTCCCCGTCTCACTTTTGCATTAACATGAATCTTGTATGCCAGTACCTAATAATACACAGTTATTCTAACACACATTTTCAAGCTACTGTTAAGTTAGAAATATTTTTTAAAATGTAAAATTTATCTTTACTACGAGATATTTATTTCTCCAAAAACAATATTAAATTGTAGAGTATATAGTTTTAAACTATATTTAAAATATATTAAACTTAATTACTGTTGCTTGTATAATTTGAGGCAGCAATGTATTATTAAAATATTAACTAAAGATTAACTTATCTTCATTTTATATTAGAAAATAATTTATTCTTGGTTAGAAGTAAGTTTTATTTTAATTGATGAATTCAATGCTTGTAGGTAACCTTTATTTACATATGTATAAATGTGTATGTATCTATTGTAAAATTCATTATATTTAATATTGTTTTCAGTCATTTCTCCCGTTGTAATATTTATTGTTTGATTAATTTTTTCGTTATTGTTAACTTTCACAATTCCATTTATTTACGTATAATTTTTAACTATCTATCCCAAAATAGAAATAGCGTTAATGTTTTTATTTTTAAGGCGATGTTTGATATTGGGGTAGTATCTTTATTTTTCCTTTTTTATTAGTTTATTTTGTGTGTAACATATATATATTGAAATATATTATAATTATTATATATTTTTCATATGCGTAGTGTAGGGTAATACTTAATAGAAACATATTATATATTTACATGTATTGAATCCTCAATTTTAAAGATATTGCCAATACGTTTTTACTACCATAGGTGGCAAACGAACAGACGGATCACCTGATTATAAGTGATCACCGCCGTTCATAGACATTTGCAACACCAGTGGAGTCGCAAGTGCGTTGCCAGCTTGTGTTTGGGAGGAAGGGTAAGGGGGAGGGGAGGGAGGAGCGAGAAGAGGAGAGGTGGGTCTCTGGCGCTCTCACTGGCCGAACGAAACGCAACAAAGCAAGCACTGTTACTTCACGTTGGTTGTCTGTGAAACGGTGGTACTACCCGGGCGAGCCAACCCATTCATGCTGAAACAGGTAATAGCTTCAGCGTGGCTCTACTACCTACAAAATAAAGATTTAATAACTATCTAATACCGTGGCTTTGTCTGCGTCGCTTATGTTATCTTAATAATATATTCCATGTACGGAGGAAAATTGTTAGCACCACACCGCTTGCCCCATTTCTTCACGACAAATAAACATACATCGTTGAAAGCGTAGTGTTTATAAAAATCGTAGCTTCTTAAAACTATAAAAACTTTATATTAAATGAAGCTATTTTGATACTTTTATTTAGATAAGGTTCATGAATTAAAATAAAACAAATATTAATTGACAGCTACTAATAGTTAATAAAAGCTAATAGTTTTCATTGAAGTCTGCACAACGACATACCTTCGGGCACTTTATATATAACGAGTACATAAAACTGACAAAATATATCATTAATTTCGACGAGTTATATCTGCAGTCATAGGGGCGTTGCCTGATTGTAGGCGTTAATGACATTAATAATTCCCAAGAACACCATTTCCATGTAGCATTTTATCAACACATGCTAATATTTATATTCCCCTTTCCAAAGATATCAACAATTGTATTCATTAGTTAGATTTCTAGGTAAATAAAGATACATAAATGTTTTATATATGTACATAGATTTAAAGTTATACGCAATAAAAATAAAGTCATTTTTATGTTTTTTTACGGATTTGATTGACTTTGAACACTAAAGCGACAAGAAATTAATCTAAATCATTTAAACACTTATGACGCCACATTAGTGCATTGCACCTATACCAAGCCGGGGCAGTTTGCTAGTGTTTTTTATATCATAGGAGGCAAACCAACAGATAGGTCACTTGACATTATGTGATCACAACCGTCCATAGACATTTGCAACACCAGGGGAGTCGCAAGTGCGTTGCCAGCCTGTGTTGGGGGAGGGGAGGAGAGGAAGGGAAGAAGAAAGGGAAAAGGGAGGGTAGGTGGGTCTCCGATGCTCTCACTGACCGAACGAAACGCAACAATGCAAGCACTGTTACTTCACGTCGATTTTCTGTGAGAGGGTGGTGCTACCCCGGTCGAGCCGATCCATTCATGCGAAACCAGTAATAGCTTCAGTTTGGCTCTACCACCTATAAATAAAAGTTACTTGATAAATTTTAAAAACATTATCCTTGTTTAAACGTAATCGTTTTAAAGTTAATACAGACTAATGCCTATCCTCTAAAACGTAGGAATATCACGTATTAAATAAGAATACGTGTGATAAGGTCTTGTTACCGATTGCCTAAACATAAACAGACGGTTCTTTAGAGACATAATTCTAGACAATTTATATGCTAGGTAAGTAATTTAATAGAATATTATCTAAGAGAGACAAGCCCATTTCCTTTGCTTGATGATAAGCAGTTTGCAAAGCGACGCGACGTTACGACGTATAACTATGTATATATTGGTAGTTTTTACATTTAAACGTATATTAAAACAGAAGCCAACAATTGTACGACAAAATTAAATCGTTTGTTCAACAAAGTAAATGTAATCGATGAAAGAAACTGACATTTAGAAGTGGGTTTCTTTTGACTTCCGTGTTTTTGTGTTATTGATATAATTAATCTATGACAGAATAACGCATTGAATTAGAGCGTGAACCAGCAATCCTTGAGTCGCTATAGAAAATATGCCTTTCGAAAAAGCTTGATATGTCGGTGATTACATTATTATTAATTTATATTTTGAATAATGCAATTTTGTAACATATCCATACATAATTATTAGTACATGTTTTTGATACTAACACCGCGGGAATTACGCGTCGGATTTATATGAAAAGGTTGCCATTTTCTTGTTCATATATTTTTTCTTTATATCAATTTTATTTCCTGTTGCTGCAGGAGTACATAATTATTTGTCATCTAGATTGTTCCTTGAGTACAAAAATAATATTGTGAACATATATATGTCGAATTAGTTAATATGCCAAAAAAATTCAGCAAGTAATAAATAAGTATACCTACATTTTTTTAAATTATTGGATAAACGCTGCGTCAATGCATAGAATATGTATTATTTGTAAATGATTTTTTTTAAGTGCAAATTTCTTTAACCGCGTTTAGAATTTTTGGTAAGAGAAAATTTTATGGGTTCGCAGCACCGACGATGTCGACATGCTTGTGACTTACTGCGCTTGCGAACTAGCGACGTATAGTATAAATACCTATGTACATGTAATATTCATATTTTGTATTGATCTTATAAAGTCAGAAAACCGGACTAATATTAATAATTTCAATGTACACATTTGAAATAATTTAGAGTATAATTGATTTATTAATTCACGAAATAGTATTTCATTGTGTTAAGTTTTTTTTATATAAAAGGAAGATAATAGGCAAAGAAATAGTAAAATGTTTTTAAAATTTAGTTAGGCAATGATTAGCATACATATGTGTCTAACCTCATGTAACTGGTAGGTATAAGGTTTAAAGCCTGTCAATTGTCCTTTTTGGTTTTGAACACATCATAATCGGCTTGACAATACACAATAGTCGACTTGTCCTTAACAACTATTGATTATGTAGAAAGAGTATAACTATGGAATATGTGTAGTCGTTCCTGCGGTTCTACGCGCGTTTGTTGTTATTTGTAGTAATTTTTGTAGGTGGTAGAGCCAAGCTGAAGCTATTACTGGTTTCAGCATGAATGGGTCGGTTTGCCCGGGATCGTACCACCCGACCCACAAAAAACTGACGTGAAGTAACAGTGCTTGCATTGTTGCGTTTCGTTCGGTCAGTAAGAGCACCGAAGGCCCACTTACCCTCCCCTTCAACTTCCTCCTTTCCTTCCTCTCCCGTGAAATCGTGATCTCGCATCCTGGTCCATTTATGCGCAAAGGCAGCAGAGGGGTTTTTAGCCAGTAGGAGTCTGGCATAACCCTCATGTTGTCCCCCAGCAACGTGAGGCGTATCCGATGTAAGATTTTCCCCTCTATAAAAAAAGGTTGGAAAACAGATTCTAAAAAATATGGCACAAAATATTTCTTCATATTAAAGAGGCCGTGTCATGAAAAAGGTTAGAAAACACTGCATAAGACAATAGAATAATCATAACATAATAGTTTTAAAATTAAAATAAGTATTTTTAATTATGTAGTCCAATTGAAATTGTCATTATTTATATTGTACGAACAGTATAAATACTGACCTTAATAATCACTTGGTCCATAACATGCATACCAACATCCATTGTTAGGTATATACAAGATCTATGTGGGATACTAAAACTTATTCGTAAGTACATCTGATACAATCTATATATCTTGCATATATAATACTTGCTGACCTTATGTCTACGTCCTACGTGTATCATATTACGATAACTGACAATAGGTAACATTACCAGAGATAGTATAACGTACTCACAAAGAAACATAAGCGATCTCGCCTTGCAGGGAATGCGTCTACCGGCCACGTATCATCTCGTTCGACATGCTTTTTAAAATGATTACTGGGTAGTAGATGATAGGTTTATTTGTTTGTTTTTTATATAACTAGTTATGCCTTCAGTTTCGCACGCATTCAAGTCATTTTTCTTTTGAAGCGTTATGAGAAATTTCCACGTAAGAAATCGTCATTTAAATAATCACACATACAAAATGAAAATTAATTCAAAATGCAAATTAGATGCTATAAAACGGAGTAAATATTAGTTGAATAAATTCGACCATAATAAGGCCTTTGTGTATTAATGTATACATATCTGTAATTAATATGGTACAAATATTGTAACAAATTGTATTTTTAGTAAATTGTGATTGTAGACATAACATGTTTTTTTTATCTTTATTTTTGGCAATCAATCTTTCAGTTTATTACTGCCATTGTCGCGTAGACAATAATATTACAAGCGTCGTACGATCACTTCAATATTAAGCGTCGTGCGAGTCAATATTCTAACAAGATAGTGGATCCCTTGTTAGAACCTTCCAGGGTATAGTCCGGTGAAGCTGTTACGACCTTGCTAGGTCAGCAGCATAGTCAGTTCGAGAAAAAAAAACCTTCCAGGTAGTTTTTGTGGCATCTCAGAATTTCATGCTCCGTGGTATTATTTTCCATTCACTTCACATATGCACAATAAACTAAAGTTATATTACGTAAAACACCACCAAATTTACAAAATATAGAGTCAAATACACAAAATGATGAATCTATACATTAATACGTGAAGCAAAAAAATCGTACCCCTTTTTAACCTATTTACCATGAACGGGTGAACTTGAAATTTGGCATAATTAAAGTTTATATGGCGGAGAAGTGCAGAAAGCTGTTTATCGTAGATAAAGTGCATTAGAAGTACATTAAATTCATCAAAATATGCATTACTCACACTACTGCTGGAATTTTACACAACATATACACACATGTAAATAAAAAAGACTTTTGACAGCCGTCAATAATTACGAAGTTCAAAAGAGGTTGTGAAGGAGGTTGCTATGCTCGACTGTATGTATTTTTTAACTCTTACGTTTCAATTACCATTTTTCATTCTACATTCAACAATGATATTATAAAATACAACTATTTTTGTAATGTTTATTATTTTTTATGGTGAACTCACTTGAAATGATGAATTAATAAAAAAATGAGTCAAATAATATTTTGTATAATCAAAATAAGAATTTTGTTCATCAAAGTAATCCATGACTTGACCTCCGCGGTTACAATGTTGCAATTCAACCTCATGTATCAACAAAAAAGAATTTATTTTCAAAAGCTAATGGTAGTATTAAAATGTCTTTGTCTTGGATTCACCATTTGATTGTATTGTGCATCCATTACTTTTCCAAACGATGATACTGGGCATATCACTATTTCTCATAATGAACAGACTACATTTAATTCAATATCACGCAGAAACCCCACGGTGTCGTGTAAAATGAATTGAAAATTATGTCATGGGTTGCGATAAATTTCTTTATTTTCGTAAAGTTATCTTTGGTTAAAATTTGAGCTTTACCACGTGATTTTTGTTTCCAATCTTTAATTTTAATTTACACAAAGATTTTTTTAATGAATATAATAAAGATCATGGCAAATGGAAAATAACTGAGTAGCCATGATGAAAACCTTTGATTATAGAAGTATATACCCTTTGACAAAAGAACCCTAATAAAGTTCAAACTTAAAAAAATCAAATAACTATGGTCGAATGTCGACCACTGGGCGCCCACTAGTAAAATATAAAAATGACAGACTAAAATCCCGCCAAAAACCACAATGTTATGAATAGAGATATATGAATAATAAAGACTTCGACTATCGATCTCATTTTTTTAATATCACTAAAGCTCATCAATATCGGTGTAAAAAATCGGTTTGAAACAAAAGAGTAAGATGTTCTTAACTGTTTTGTCTCTGCCTATTTATTAGTGTATTTGACATTTGCATAAGCTATTTTTTTTCCAAATGACTACGCTATTGACCCAGCAAGGTCTTAACAGCTTCACCGGACTACTAAGGCGAGCGCGTAAGGCACTCAGACGATTTTATTTTGGCAACCATCTCAAGGTTGCACGGCACACCTCGGCTTGGCTGTTGCCTGTTGTATGCAAAATTGCGATCTATCTTAGTTAACCTACCTAACTATTCATATATGTATGAGTTGTTGAAACGTATATGTGTATCAAGCATACACGCCTCAACAACTCCTCCATATATTTATTATCGGAAAATTGTGAGTTTTTCAGTTTGATAAGGGAAAAAAGTAAACCCTTCCACTTTCCTGTGTAAGCGTGTATGCGTGCACGTGTGTGGGGGTGATCGTGTAGTGTTGTAGCAGTGATGTATATTTGTGTCACCGTATCGCGCAAGCAACGCACTCAAGGGCTTCCTACCGAGGGATCGAACCGAAATGTATAAGCGTAAATCATTATATTATGATTTACATTTCACAAAATGATCAAAACATATACTAAATTGAATAAAAAATAATAAAATGATGTATTGACTTGATTACTAATCAATTCTACTAAACACTAATATACTATTAATAACATTTATAAATCGACATTATATTATTACATTATGCAGAACGTATCTTATGAATACCTAGATTATTAGCAAACAAAATATTAAATTAAAATAAAGAGTAATCAATTAATATATACATAGTGGCTGTTTACTTATTTCATAATATTAACATCTCAGCAACACCTGAGACACAGGATCGTATATAATTTTAGTGGCAACGGACATGGATTCTGTGTATTCAACAACTTTTGATGTACCAAGTAACATTTTCAAATTTTAGCTGTTTCTGTAAGGTTAATGAAGAAATGCGTTATTTAGTTAATTTGTCCGAATTAAAAATAACTTTTTATACAAAATTTAAATATAATAAATATTCTGTTTTTCTGTACATTCATAACCACACAATACTTTGTTCCCCTGTATCAAATGAGAGTATTAGGTGTAGTATTTCGTTGTTGTCCGATAAATCATGCAAAATACAGAATCTTTTGTTACAGAGAGTAATTGTTGATGTATACCTATTTGAAGAATCTTAATACTAGAATAGTTTGTGCTCCCGTTTTTTTTCGGATTCCGCGTATTTTGTGGCCTAAATAACCTCTAATTTGGTACATAGTCACTCCGGTTACAATTAAATTATGCGAGCAACTAAGACGAAGCACGATTCGAATAATATTTTAGCATTGTTTTCTTTGTCAAATATAAATTATCTATACTAATATTATAAAGAGGTAAAGTTTGTAAGTTTGCGAGGTTGTAGGGGGTAATCTGAGGAACTACTAGTCCGATTTGAAAAATTCTTTTAGTGTTATATAGCTCATTTCTAGTGGATGGTTAAAGGCTATACATCATCATGTCAATATAACTAATAGAAGCGGAAAACTAATGAAGCGTCGCTGCGCGTTAGCGTTAATCCAAAGTAATAATTCGACGCGGACGAAGTCGCAGCCGGAGGCTAGTTTTTACATAAGAAGAAAGTATATAACCTACACTACAAAGAGAAAATCTACTTTTTGTTTACATTATAATGTTTTATTTTAACAGAGTATTGAGTTTTACTGGTGGTATTTATCGTTTCCACGATATAAATTTTAACGTAAGTTAATCAAGACCGAAAGATACTAATGTTTGTAAGTTTTGTTTACGTAATAAAAGCGTTGTCGATAGCTTCAATCTTTTAAACGCTTTAGTGAATAAATAACACTATGCAAGAGTCGACAGTAATAGGTAATTTTGTGAGTAATGCTTGTTTTGTTTGTGAATAGTGTAGTAAAACGTTCAAATTAATGACTACAGAATATATTAAAATATTTTTAATTAGTTTATTGCTAATCAAGCCCGTTAATTGACATTAAAAAAAGTAAAATAGAGTAATAACTAATTGTAATTACCATGTAATTCTTCAGTTTGTAATTTACACGTAGAAGAGATATCTTAAGATGACAACAATTATATAAAACACTGTGAACCAAAAATGACGCCTATAGTTATAGGGGATTCGAGCAGTAATTGAACCATGAAGAACAAATAAAGAGTTATAAACCTTTCATCAAGCAAAAATTGTACTAAACCTTTCTCCAAAACTTCAAAATTCCTAGTTCTTATTGAATCGGATCGTCTACTGCTATAACTTTACTAATGATGTCTCTAATTTTCTCAAATATAATTCGAGAATTCGAGAACGAATTTATTACGTATCCATAATATAATAAATCTTTGAACTATGGCAATATGTCTTGTATGTAGAGAAAAACATAAATCTAAATAGGTTTTTACAAATAAATCCTTTTATGATTTATACACATATATTTTTATACCTTACTAGCCTCTGCCAGCGACTTCGTTCGCGTGGAATGTTACTTTAGGGTCTCAAGGGGAAAACCCCGATTTTAAAACATTCTTCATTGTTGCTCCGCTCCTATTGGTCTTAGCGTTATGATATAGCCTATAACCATCCTGGATAAATTAGCTATATAACACTGGCAGATTTTTTCAAAACGGACCAGTAGTTCCTGAGATTACCCCCTACAACGTCACAAACTCTTAAACTCACAACGTCACAAACTATATACTAACTATATAATTTTAGTATAGATAACGCTTTTTACTTTAATATAATGTACATAGATCTTCATTTTAATTATTTATTTTCTCCTCTATCTCCCTGAAGTATTTTTCTACCTCTGTTTAAAATCTTTTACAGTATATTTGCGTTTGAAGACATGTTAATTAAAGCTATTTTTTAAGCCGACATGTAATGTGTTCGTAATCTATAGCATTTCGAATTCAGATACCGGCTAGTTCTCATCATTTTCTCGTTTGTTTTCTAACAGCCGTTTGTTTTATCAGCTTTTATAGGTGAATTCAATGTGATACTATTAAGAAATTATTCCGTAACCCCAGCAGATTAAATGATTATTTTTATATTATTTTAACTTTATATTTTTATCAGTTCTTAAGGTTTTTAAGTAGCGTTAGTCTGCCCGTGTCATGGTGATTGTAATTACCATATATAAGGTCATTATATTTTATTTAAAAACTAGGTATTAAGGTTATGTTACGTTAAAACATTAATTTTTCTTTGTTTGTCATATTAATTAGTGATTGTTGAATAGGTTCCATAGTCGTATGACTAATTATCTGCCTTTTAGGTTGGACTAGATTATATTTTATAATTACTAAGTTTTATATTGTAATATAACGCGAACAAAGTCTTAGTCAGTTACTAATATTGTCTGTATATTTTATCAAGAGTATTTTGTTAACGTTTGTTTGGAAATCAAATGAATAATCTTATATTACAAATTTTACTACGTAGGTAAAACACCAGTGAATGCATTTTGCGATAACCAAAAATCATTTCGAACGATAATTAAGTAGGTACTTTGATATATTTGTGACAAAGTAAGAGAAAGCTTAAAGACAGTGTCTCAAAAAAATACACAAAAAGGAATACTTTTATAGTTAACCACTTATATAACTAGAATAATATTATTTCTAGAATAAATTTAATTATAATCCTTTTACTTTTAATATAATTTCTGTCGAGTACATCACTGCTTAGAATTCTTTCTTTTTTAATTAAAAACCGTGAAATTGGACACGATTAAACGTTTTTGACTTATACAAATAAGAATAAAATACAAGGCAGATGTAGTTAGGTAGTTTAGGAAATCGATTTGATTAATTGATATTTTAGTACACTGTGCTAGTATTACATAGTTCCCCAACATCTCACAATCCTAACATTATAAATGCGAATATGAGTTAGTATATTTATTATTCGTGGTATTTTGCATACACGTTATTACGTTATTACGTTATTACGTACACAGGTACAGAAAAACAAATAGGCACCTTTCATTTCGAAAGAAAAATACTGTTCCCGAGGAATAACTCAAAATTATATGAACGCGAGCGAACACACAAGAAAAAGCTGGTATGGAAATAGTTATGTAACATTTTCTACTCTGTAACTGTAAAATAAAATACGATATATCACATACAATTCTTTCAATGTATTATCTAATATTTAAAATATTTAGCTAAATTATTATACTTTATTTTCTAGAAACTTCTATACATGTACAAAGTGTTGTTTCGAGTATTTTTTTCTGCTTCACTATGTGTTAATTAAGACAGATCTTTTTATAGTATAACTAGCGATTGACTCCGGCTTCGCACGTGTTTTTATGCATTAATTATTTTCGACTTTTTATTTTAAGGAAAAGATACGAATATACGAAAATACGAATTATCATAGAAAATTTCAGAACCTTTTCATCACCTTAGAGGCTTAAATTTCTGAAAACTCTTCTTTGTACTCAGCAGTGTACACAGAACACACATGCAAATTTCCACGGTCTAAGCCTAATCTTTTTTGGCTGTGCGTTGATATGACATTCAGTCAGTCAGTTATTCTTTTATATACTGTTTGTTTCAATAAATACGTGCGTTATGGCAAAATTAATGTTGTATAAATATTATTTGTATTCAAATATTTACGTATAGTGATTTTTATCGGACACCGGTTAAATAGTACAACGGTTAGTATGAAAACGTCTTCCATGTATAAAACTCAGATATGAGAACTTTATTAAACTCAGACAGACAAGTGCGCAGCGCACGGTGGCACTGAGGACGATCCGGGCGTACCGGACGGTGTCCTCGGCGGCGGCCTTTGCGCTCGCCGGCTCCCTTCCTTGGGAGCTGGAGGCAGGTGTTCTCGCCGCTGTGTACGAATTCACGGCGGCGAGGAAACGTAGTGGAGAGCCTCCGGCTCCCAGGGAAATAGGGTGTAAGAGACGGCAGTTGCGGGAGGAGGCAGTCCAGAGGTGGATGCAGGACCTGGCGGACGCGCGCTACGGAACGTACACCGTTGACGCTGTCCGCCCGGTCCTGCGGGAGTGGATTGGTCGCAAGTGGGGCTCCCTGACGTTCAGACTGGTGCAGGTGCTGACTGGACATGGTTGTTTCGGGTGGTACCTGCACCGGATCGCTCGCAGGGAGCCGACCGCCGCCTGTCACGAGTGCGGCGCTGAGGAGGATACTGCGCAGCACACTCTGTCTGAATGTGCTGCATGGGAGGTGGAGCGCCGCACTCTGGCGGTGGCGGTAGGAGAAGATTTGTCGCTGCCGAGCGTGGCTCTGTCCATGCTTGGCAGCGAGCAGGCATGGCGAGCAGTGGCCTCCTTTTGCGAGGAAGTCATCTCGCAAAAGGAGGCGGCGGAGAGGACACGCGAGGCGGACCCGCTCAGTGGGCGTCTTCGCCATCAGAGGACCGGCAGGAGGAGGCGGCGCTTTGCCCAACTCCTCCTGCCACCGTAGCCGGACCTGAGGGGATGTAGTCGGGGGGCTCATCCCCTCATTGCACAGGTCTGGCGGACGTGGGGGGGCAGCTGATGTGTGCCCAGCTGCCTCTCGATAGGTAGGAGCCCGGCGGCAACCTTCCGCCGGGTGGACTGTTGGGGCGGCTATTCAAGGGGAATAGCATAGAACGATCCCTTGCCGCCCCAACATCACGGTCTGTCGGTACACCGTGGGGTTTTAGTCCGTGCGAGTCGGACATATCCCACTCTCTCCCTCGGGAGGGTGGATATCCATAAGGGATTTCCCCACGTAAAAAAAAAAAGACATATTATAACATCCATTTTTATACATATAAATTACAAAAACCAAAGCAGTTCAAATGTTGCAGAATAAAAATAAGCTATTAAAGAAGTTTAAATATATACAAATTCAGTGAAATCATTAACAAATTACTGAAGGACTAAACCGCATAATGTTTGCGGCAGTGTATTGTCTCGATAACAGAGATTGTTGTAATTTCGAGGTCACTGCGTTCTACTTAACAATTACTTATTTACTGTCCAGTAAGTAGTCAAGCGACCAAGTTAAAACTGATTAATTTCTTAAATTTATACTGATAAACTTTTTTGTCACATTTATTATAGGACATATAGGATATTTTAATACTACTAGCCAATTCGTTGGACATTAAAATAATAAGTAGACTAGAATCATCTACGAAGATTTTCGCATAGAATGGTAATAGTCCTATACTGGTACGTCCAGCAATTTTGACGTGGTTAAATCTCAAAGAACTTTCATGATACATATGAGTATATATATGTGGAATAATCAAGTATTCAAGGAGTTCTGTATACAATCCTATTTTTATGTTTTTCAAAATTTATCCCTACATGTGCGAGATACGAATGAATTTGATGAGATCTTGTATAAAAATGTAAAACGGGAGAGTTGTGTAACAATTCTCGTATATCATCATTGGCCTGTAAGAGGCTACTGCAGCGCCATAGGCCAATTAAGGCCAATAGCGTAGTCAGTTCGAGAAAAAAAAAGCGCCATAGGCCTTTTTTCGAACGAGAGTATTTGTATAATAATCACGGCGATGTCACATATTGGCGATGTTTAACTCTGACAAATCCACAGTTATATATTTTTCCACTTACTGTGGTACTACAACAACATTTCTCAGGTTCAGGTTTCATCACAATGTCTGCGTTCTGGCAGCTGATAGTGTTACTAATTCTTTTTCTTTTTCTTATTTTGGCTCCGCAGAAACATTTGCCAGTGTTAATGTTTTGTTACAATCGAGATTAGAACGTATTTTACACAATAAGTGTCATGTGATTATTTCAATGTTCCAACAAGATGGTTGTTGTTAGAACTTCCAAGGGAGTTTTTATGGCATTTCAGAATTCATGGTTCATGGTATTATTTTCTAATTTATTTCACTTATGCACAATAACTAAACTCTATTACGTAAAACACAACCAACTTTACAGAATATAGAATCAAGTAAAACAAGATTATGTTTAAAATATAAAATCCTCTATATGACAGACCAAAATTCCGCCAAAGACTCTGTTACTAATTTATGTATTAGTAACTTAACAGGAATTCCCAAAACTTTGGGTTTCGAACCTGCGGACATCGGATTGCAAATACTCCACTGATCAACTACTTGACCGGCACGATTTCACGTGTATACCATTCGACAATAATTTATAATATAATTTTTCTATTATTTACTTTTTATACTTATACCAAAGATATAACAGTATATTTAAAACGTATATTCATATAAACGGCATGAGATTTTTTCTTGAAGAAAACGCAGTGCGTTTTTAACACTTTAACAAGGTAAAATATATATGATATACATATAAAATTAATGTGTAAGACCTCGTTATCCAACCTCGGGCGCTCTTTAGTAAATTGTAACTAACCAAACAATCACGTTTAAGGTTATATGATATTAAATATGCCTTATACCTACCATAATCATGGATTTAATTTTAATCTTTAAATATTACAATTTTTCCACTATGAACAATATTTCTACATATGACGGAAATTATATTTTTTTGTTTAGTGGAATTGCTAAAGGCATCTGTTCTCATTTGTTTACATTTAACTCATTTGGAAATGAAATAATTAATTCTACAATAATTGTTAAAAACAAAATTTGTATAAAGGATTTTTTTCTTTATTTATAATTGGAGTTTGGTCATAAATTGACTATGCAATCCCAGTAATTAACAAAAAAAAAAGACAAACAATAATTTACCGGTTTTTCAATCTATAAAGCATTCTTGCTTCCTCGGATGTCGAGAAATCAAGAAGGACATAAGTGAAGTTTTAGATATTAAAATGAGAATATAAGTGGTGCTTTTCATGGCATCGCTGTCAGGACATAATAAAGGCACAGTTTTTATAAAATTACATGAGAACGGGGATAGCCAATTGTTTTGGATTATATCATTTAGTAAAAATATAATTAATTTACAGTAATTTTGTTGGCGAGTACCTAGATTTGTGTTCCGGCAGTTGCACTCACCAGCTAGTTTCTCTAGTCTTAGCGTTCAGTTATGTACGGCCACTTAACAGCAGATTAGTAACATTCTAAAACTGTATAACAAAAATATACTTTTAGTACATAAACATTCAGTATAGTAAAAAGGAGATAAAATAAGAGTCATAGGCGCATCCGATGACGCTACTAATTTCTTTATCCTAATTAATACTTCTTATAAGTTGCAACTTTTCTGCAACTAATCGGCTATTAGCGGTTTTAATTGTATTTTTAGACGCAACAAATCTTAAAAAGCCTAAATCTCGATTGTAAACTTTCAACTGTAAATTCAAACTATACAGGGACTCACGCAAACATATACCCATTGGTATTTGAAAAATCTTTTAAATTAAGCCTATAAAATTTAGCCTACTTGTTTAATTTTGGACTTCTAATTTAACCGATTGACAATTACGCATTGAAATGTCATGTAGCCGTAGCTCAATTATAACGTACTATACATTATACGGACCGACGATGCAAAGGCGTCGAACCTGACGATCATCTTTTTTGTTATTTGTTTTATTTAAGCAGCATAGGGATATGAAATATACCTTATTTTTAGCTAATCTGTCTGCTATATATAGCAAAATAATAGCTTGCCAAAATCCTTCAAGAATTTTATTAATTACAAATTGTTGACTTTCGTCCATTATCCTGGAGAACCCCTTGTGTCTTATGGAACAAAAAGTAAATAAATGTAACCTTATAATATTAGCTATGACTGTGTCAAGTTTCGTCAAAATTGATGCAGTACTTTCAGAGTGATACCTGTTCACAGGTTCACAGACAAAAATTGTGAAAGAATTATTTTTTGGCTTCTATATCGATAACAAAGTCTATCCCGATTATAATTAAAAAAAAAATGTAATATGCAGATTTGGCCTAGTTACAGTTTCATTGTATGTATATATATTTATAGATAGTTAGATAAATACTTTAATTTATTACCTCAATATAAAAAAATCAATCGCTTCAAAAACGTTAAGTAGGTAATTATAAAACAGATATAAAAAGTGTAGGTGTAAAAAATTTAAAAAAAATCACATTACAAAATTTAGTATGTTTTTTTTTTAGCAACACTGCTATCAATTTGCAATAACATCTTGAACAACTAAAATACCAGATGTAAGTTTTTGTTATTATTAGTTATGAAGAGTGATTTTAATATTTACACCTTGTTTTTACATGCTATAAACTGTTGAATCGACGCATCAAAATTCTGTTTATAAATGCTT
The DNA here is from genome assembly GCA_014332785.1 of Antheraea mylitta. Classification (NCBI taxonomy): domain Eukaryota; kingdom Metazoa; phylum Arthropoda; class Insecta; order Lepidoptera; family Saturniidae; genus Antheraea; species Antheraea mylitta. The sequence goes on along the minus strand of JACEII010000004.1, from coordinate 5,638,677 downwards.
CTGACCAATAAAATTATTGCAAGCTATATATTTATATTTTAAATACAATAGTTGCTGTCCGCTAATTCCTAATTGTGATACTGGTTTTTTTTATTGGAGCTACGTTTTTCTACTGGTTTCATTTGAGTTATCATTTTTTAAATTGTAATTTTGTTCTTGACTATTTATCACCTTTAATCCTATTACCGATCTTGAAATACCTCTGTTAAACTTTATGATGTCTCCTTAGCTATTATGGAACAGTGTAAAGGAACCTTTATAATATTCTGAAAAGCTGTCTGCTAATATAAATCTTATCAAAATGATTTAGCTATTTCGGAGATTAACTCTGATAAATTACAGACAGCGCGTTTTAATTTTTATGCATAGATTGCAATAAACAAACAATCGCAACCATCTATCACGTAATATCCTTGACAAAGTCAACCCATTATGTCATATGCAACTTATAAAGGTAATCTAACGCATAACGTATATTTTAATTTATAAAAATATAACTTCGTTCGCGCGGAATAATTACTTTGGGCTTGGTTACCTTAGTCTAACGCTAGGATACAAGGGACCCTCTCGAAAGGAAATGAAAACCCCGATTTCGAAACATTCTTCATTGGTGGTACACTCCTATTTGTCTTAGCGTGATAATATATAGCCTTCCTCGATAAATGGGCTATCTACCACGGATAGAGTTTTTGAAATCGGACTAGTAGTTCCTGAGATTCGCGCGTTCAACCTCCTAAACAAACAAACCCTCCAGCTTTATAATATTAGTAAAGATGACTACTCTTCTCTCGTACTGAACTCCAGTCGTCATTCAAATTACAATTTTTGATAGAGTGGACCGATTTTAATGAAGAAAAAAAAAGTTATTCCTGAGGATATGCTTTATGATTTTCATGCTAAGGTTTTATTGTGAACTTCGTACTTTAGCAGTTTTATAATATTCGTATAGATTACATACACAATATTATTATTTTTACACAATTAATATATTGAGCAAATAGTAAACGTTAGTTAATTTTACTCTTGACCTCATAAACCTAAGCTTGAATAATGTAATTTGAAATTGAATTTCAAACAATATATAGGTTACTTGTCAATTTCAAGTTATATATTATGAAGCAACATTAATTCGTTTAAGTCTAGGAACGAAGTATCAAGATTTCGAAAAGCGTAATGCGTCTATTACAATCAGTATTTTATAGCACCTAATCAAATTTTAAATGTTTACTATCTATTTATTCCAAGGTCGCATTTAATTCCGGTTAGGTATATTCTATTCAATCTGGAGTATGCAAAACTGGTCTAATGGGTGGTTAATAAATTGTTAATAGAAATTTAATTAAATAATCAGAATTAATATGATTAAAAAGCAGTTAAATATTCGCCAATATTCATAACAAATTAAAAAAAAAAACGTGAAGTGAAAGTTATGTTCTGTTTTTACATTCGCTTGTTTATAACTTTCACGGCAATTATAAAGTAAATCCTGATCGATTTAATAATACAGAAATCCACAGACTTCGTTCGTCAGTTTATTTATGCAGTGTCTTGCGTTACTCTCACATTACCTTTCTGGGAAGAATTAATTGATCTCATTAAGAAAATAAAAAATATTATATAAACTATTTACGTTTGTGTGACTGTTGCATCGATCGCACAAATCGGAACGACATTTAAACGTAAAATGCAGGTATTTGGAACCGGATTATTATGTTTCAATTGTGGATAATATAATTTAATCCAAGAAGGTCGTGGTCAGTCCATTCACAACACTTTATCGCTAATATGTGTTTACACTCTGCAACAATATAAACTACAAATTATTGAATTAGAAGTCGATGTTCATGACGTAATTACGATGCATCTCGATGAAGTTATATGTATCTTACAAAATCAATTAGTAGTATATTCAAACTGCATTGCTTTGTAAACTATTAACTAATTATTGTAATGGTGATGATTTAATGTTTATGTTTGTATTTCATAAAGTTTATATGTATTAAAAAAAATTGCATGACGTATGGTTTTACGGTTGAAATAATGTTAGACTCATTGGCTTGTTTGTCACGTTTCATATATTTTTTAATTAGTTTCCATTTTATGCGCTGTGCTAATTTATGTTTCTACTGTCTACTCTTTAATGTGTATAAGTAATTAAACTAGAAACATAGACCTAAGGCTGGAAATAAATAGAAAGAACAAAAATCTTTTTTTTTATAATCCATATTACATGGTATAAAATAATTTATTGAATATCCCGCACTTGGAAACAAATTGTGTGTCCCGGATGATCAACCAATACCAAGCAATTCAATCTCTGTTGATTTAGTGCTGTGAGTCAAATAATCAACAAAAAATTCTATCTGCTAATTTAATGGGTCGGTTTCCGGGGTAGCACCACCCTCTCACAGAAACCCGACGTGAAGTAACAGTGCTTGCATTGATGTGTTTGTTCGATCCGTGAGAGCGCCGAAAACCCATCTCCCCTCCTCTCTCCCTTGCCTTCCCCTCTCCTTTCCTTCCCCTCTAACCCATCTCCCTTTCTCTCCATTCCCCCAAACACAGGCTGGAAACGTACTTGCGGATCTTCTGGGGTTGCTAGTGTCTATGGACGGCGGTGATCGCTTAACAGGTAACCTGTCTTTTCGTTTGCCTTCTATATGGTATAAAAAAATATATATTGCTTTAACAACAATGATTTCGTAGTACCATTGACAAGTGCATGAGCCTCAGCCGAGAGTATTAGTTCTCAATTTCTCAAAGTTTAAGCAATTAGATGTGTAATAGTCTTGTCGTCTTTTCTCTTGTAATCCATGAACCGTAACGCGTATTACAAACAACAGAGGTAAAGTGACTCGTGGTACAAAATAGTATTTTGTAGTCGATTAAATTTAAAATTCTTTTTGCACAATTATTTTTGTTCTCTACCGTACTTAACAGTGCAATAGACTCTTTATTATTTTAAGATATGTTGTTATAATTTAAAGCGGAATTAAAGATTATTTTATTAAAAGGTAAAGTTTATCAAGTCTTAGATATTGTGTATAAAAAAGTGTTTTAAATAAAACACCACTCGAAATTTTAAGAGTTCATTGTCACTTATGATATTGTGAAATTAAAACAGTTCTGCTGTTTAAAAGAAAATAAAAAGTGGCTTAAGTTGTTAAACAAGTTTTGTAGTTTTCTTCTATCGAAAAAAATATATACATTTATAGCTGTGTGTGATAATACTTATTGTCCATAACAAATAACAATTTTATGTCTGGTATTTTTTGAATATCGAATATAAATACTATTGTAGTGTACATAAATATCAAATTTAATTTGTAGTCTAATGTTGAAAACTTTTGATTATGGAAGTGAAGAAATAGTTGCCCCACCTACTAAAATGAATGCATCTATGCTATGCAATCCGGTAATTGGCTTTGTAATTAAAAACCTAGATAATGTAATCGTAGTCTGGTGAAGCTGTTAAGACCTTGCTAGGTCAATGGCGTAGTCAGATCGAGAAAAAAAAACTAGATAATGTCAACGATAGGTCTTAATCGATTTGGAATGGATGTCGTTAGTGTTAATTAACGTGGATTATGTTTATAAAAAAGTATTTAATGCATTTGAAGGGACATTAAAATATCAAATATTTAAAGTAATTTAATTATTTAAAAAAAAATGCTAACTCAATATTCGTGGCAAAGGTTTTTATACGACGTTTTATGATAATGTATAGGCTTCACTTTTAAATATTATCCCATAAGGAATTACAGCTATACATATTTCTATCTTCTAGAATATATTCTCAGGTATGTGGTTGTATTAGTAAAACCTTACCAAAATATAAGAATGTTTTCCTTGTTATAAATTTCATAACAATCGATAAATGAATTAAAAACCCAATAACATCTCTTTTTTTATTTATACCTTATTATATTATGGGAAAAATATTATAGATTTTTCAATCGTCAAAAGTTGATTGTTATTTTATAGTTTTTTAATGAGAATTTTCGAGATCTTTTCAACGGGGATCGTAATTAATTGTACACCTTATAAATAGTAACAGTGGGACGAAAATAATTACCTCATTTATCACTTATTTATCATCATAAAACTACGCATATGTTATCAATTTCTTGGTTCAAAGAAACTGTGTCAGTGACCCCAAGTCGACCTACTAGGCACAGACGTTCGCTAATTCCAGCGTAATTAAATGTTACATTACTGTTTACATTATATACTCATACATTATTCTATAACAAGTGACAACATATTTCGGTCGTATTGTTATTGTGTTCTTACATTCATACGTAATGTTTGTTTATTTTTATTTTTCTTTATAAATTACACAGGCGTATAAATAAAACAATAGCCTGTAAGCTATATTATATTATGCTTGAGTTTCCTCGTATCAAAGTAATGGAATAATGTTCTTTCATAATTTATAATCATACTTGTTTTTGCCTGCGTTCCACTTACTACGTTGATGTAAATTTGTTCAGAGGAAAAGTACTAGAATTGTGTAAGAAAAATAGCCTATGTCCTTTTCGGTGTCCTCGATAATATAATATATGATTTTTTTTATAATAGGTTGAACATGTTATATATATGTAGATATGTATATATATGATATGAGTTTTATTAGGTGGTAGAGCCACGCTGAAATTTATATTATAATTTATTGGTTTCAGCATGAATGGATCGGCTCGCTCGGGGTAGCACCACCCTCTCACAGAAAACCGACGTGAAGTAACAGTGCTTGCATTGTTGCGTTTCGTTCAGTCAGTGAGAGCGCCGGAGGTCCATCTCCCTTCCTCTTCCCTCCCCTCTTCTCTCCCTCCTTTCATCTCCTCACCCCATCCCTTTTCCCCCAAAACACAGGTTGGCAATACACTTGCGACTCCTCTGGTGTTGCTTGTCTCTATGGACGGCGGTGATCGCTTAACATCAGGTGACCCGCCTCTTCGTTTTCCTCCTATATGCAATATAAAAAAAAAAGAATAGTTCAAATATGAAAGCATAATAAACAAACTCACTATCGCGTGTATAATTCTCCTCATCGATTTCGATGACGGAATCTCCAACTTTTCATTGCTTTCGAGCGAGTATCCTAAGGTGACTCGCGAAACCAAACTTGCGTTTGAAAACTACGACTACTGTAGTAGTGCTGGCCATTCTAATTGTATCTACAAAAAGGCTTCAATATATCTTTTAATACTAGGCGTTTTTGTCAATTAATATCAATCAGTATATTTTATATTTGGCAAGCTATCTTCTAGTAGATTATTACTATCGTTATCTAGTAGGTAATAATAATATTACATGTTTACAATTATTTCAATGTTCTAACAAAATGGTGGTTGTCTTGTTAGAAATATCCAGGGAATTTTTGTGACAAGTCCGAATCCATGCTCCGTGTTATTATTTCCATCCACTTCACTTATGCACAATAACCAAACTATATTACGTAAACACCACCAATATTACAAAATGTAGAGCCAAATAACACAAGATAGTCAATAAAATATAAAATACACTACATGACATGCCAAGATCTCGCCAAAAACTCAGTTGGTTCAGATACTAGATTAGTTAACATATTATGAAGTATACTAAGAGAAAACAGTGTATAAATAATCCTAACTAATATAACACATTGAATATAGTTTTGTTCGTTACGTCTTCCTGTCTTAACTATTCAACCAACCATCATGAAAATTTTCATACAGGGGTATGTAGGGATACAGATTTAGACATATGTTACTTTTCATCCTGAAAATAAGTACTGTTCCCGAAGGAATAGGTTAAATGTATATGAAGATGACCGATTTTGTGGGAAAAAAATAATCTTAAAAAAAACAATGAATGCGTTTGTCTTTGTATGGCTCTCGTACTAGACCGGATGACGATAGCCATACACGTCACGCATGGATGAACCCACCAAAGTGCCCTATAAGAATACAACGTTTTACACAATAGTAGGTTAATACGAGAGTGGTATTAAGTTTTGGAATAATCCGTATTATAATGTATCCAATTTCCAACAGTGTATAAGAGTTGTCAATAGTAAGATTGGAGAATTTAGAACTTCCGCTGTGGCTAACAGCGTTAGCCAAAAGAAACTATTCCACGCGAACGAAGTCACGGGCAGAGGCTAGTCCTGAATATAAAGGATGGAACTATAGGAGTTTGTTAATCTTAAAAGAAAAGAAAGAAGTGATTAAATGTACGTAGGTACATCGTCATGCTCCAAATTTCGCAATCCAGGTCAATACCGGTTTTCACGATTATACAGTGAACTGAAGATGTAACGCTACGCACATGTGTTACAGTGCTTATGAGAATTGTATAATTTTGCCATTTGTTAATTGTATTATTTGGATACAATATTTGGGGAAATCTAAAGAGGTTCGTGGACAAATCGTAATTGTAATTTATTACAGACTAGCCTCTGCCGTCGACATCGTTCGCGTGAAGTAGATACTTTGGGCTAACGTTAACATGCAGCGGAAGCTCTCAAGAGGAAAAACAGTCCCGATTTTTAAACAATTTTCATTGGTGCTCAGCTCCCATTGATCTTAGCGTGATGATATATAGCCTATAGCCATCCTCGGTAAATGAGCTACAACATTGAAAGAATTTTTCAAATCGAACCAGTAGTTCCTGAGATTATCCCCTACAACGTCACAACATCACAAACTCACAAACTTTACCTCTTTATAATATAAGTATAGACTAGCTGTACCCGCAGAACCGCACGCGTTTTTTTAATTGTATTAAAGGATTATTAAATTATGAAACTATGTACAATTACAGAGATGTTCTTTAAAACTACTGTAAGTACGACACACACACTACTGACAGTAACATGTAACGTGGACATTAGATATATAGATACTAACAGTGTAATTAATGATGATTATCATAACCAACATACTTGGAACATTAACCAATCATATAATTACCTCGGTGCTCACTTACACTGTACAAAGAACTAATGAAAAAACGACTTGAAAATAGATAATGATATTATGTGTCAATATTGTCAATAAGTTTATGGTCTAGTATCTTATTAAAAATACCTCTTCAAAATTGATAAAAATATTTAATATATTAAATTGTAAACTATGAATATGGTGACGTCTTGAATCTTGCATATATATAAATCAAGATATAGAATTTTATATACCGAAGCGCGGTAAATACGCACATGTTTACAATGAACATGATATTATTGCTAGATTTCATACGGACGAAGTCGTGGGTAACAGCTAGTCTAAAATTTAAGAACCTCAATTACTATTTATAAGGTTCGCTGTTTACCAATGAAAGTCCCGTGAACATCTATCTAACAGTTTTGGAGAAAGTTTTGTGGGCGAAAACACGGTTAATAGCTAGTATAAACTAAAATTGCCTGAATTATTTTTTATAAGGTTAGTTATTTGTCAGTTAAAGTCTCGTGAAGATCTTTTTAACCGTTTTGGAGATAGTTCTGCGAGCAAAAGCACTGTTACCAGCTAGTATAAACTAAAATTGCTTGAATTAGTTTTTATAAAATCAGCTATCTGCCAATCAAAGTTTCCTAAAGATCGGTCAAACCGTTTTGGATATAGTACTGCATGCGAAGCAACGGTTAACAACTAGTATAAATTAAAATTACTTGAATTATTTTTTATAAAGTCAGCTTTCTGCCAATGAAAGTTTCTTGAAAATCAGTTTAACCGTTTTAGAGATAGTACTGTGGGCAAAGCCACAGTTAACAGCTAGTCTAAATTAAAATATACTAAATTATTTGTTATGGTATCCGTTATGTGTTGGTGAAAGTTCTGTGAAAATCGGCCCATCCGTTTTGGAGATAGCATTGCAGACGAAGCCCCGGTTAACACTTAGTCTAATTTAGAGTAGCCTATGTTACCCGCAGTAATTTCAGCTATCTGCTAGTGAAATTCCCGTCAAAATCGGTCCAGCCGTTTCGGAGATTACCCGGAGCAAACAGACAGACAGACAGACCGACAAAAATTTTAAAAATTGCATCAGTAGCGTGTATACATTCATACCCAATCAGTGAAAAAAAATTATTTCGCTATTACATACAGACACTTCATTTTTATTATATATATAGATATGGCACGTTTAATGTTCGGAGAATGACTAACAATCACGTCACCGTATAAGATATTCGAATCACCCAGAATACTATACTTAAGTACTTGTAATATGTTCTCTCAGATATGTATGTCATATTAATATTTACTGGTGATTGTGTGGTGATCGAAGTTCGACTATAGTAACAACAAACTTTTGCTTAAATTATATGTATTATACATTGTGAAGTTTTTTTTCGAACTGACTACCCTATTGATCTGACGGGGCGTCATTGCTTCACCGTAACACTAAGGCGACCGCTGAAACCACTTCTCCACTTGGAAACAAGTGCAAGGGTGTTAAATTAGCTCAACCTCGGCTTAGGCTGTTCCTTTGGATGCAACACCGCGAGTCTGTCTAAACTAAACTAGCTATACATGAATGTGACGTGATGTCAATGTGTGCTCTACGAATTCAAATATCTTGTACCTCAGAACTAGGCTAATTCAAAGTTAAAGTTCAAAAAATTTAAAGTAAAAAATTAAAGTTCAAATAACTAACCCATTTCGCAAACACACCGTGAAACAGAGGAATAGTGAAATGAAGGAAAAAGAACTATTTGCAATTTTTTTTATTAATTTAATTATTACTTAATAATTTTCTTTTCTTCCAAAGTACCTACGTCAGTATTTATAAAGCAAAAGAAAAAAAAATGGAAATTGGGTTTTGTATTATACTTTAAGGATATTTAACGTTGCCCGAATTTACGGCTAGTCAGATCGGTTTAAAAAATTGACGAGTAATAAGTAAGAATACACTACGTCGTACAAAAGAAAATCATTAACTTTTATTCCAAGTAAACATTAAATTTAACATCTATTTTCAATATTTGTGGATTATAGGGCTTTACTTCAGCAAATTCACAACATAAATTTAGTTTAAATGAGTGACGACTTTAATTCGTATGACACTATGAATCATATATTGAGCTATGTATCTAATTAACATCTTTCGTGTACCATGAATGCATATATGTTTACATACGTGTAAGCCACATAATAAGAGGTCAAAGACCTTTATACTAATTGTGACTAATTTGTCGACAGCTTTCATTTTATTTAAATATATTTGTTTATCATATGTTCTAGGTATAGTTTTCTGTGTTCGTTATTTCTTTGCCTTTGTTCCTTATTTTCGCTATTGAAGTGTGCTGTGATACTTGGAATTGGATGTAGTTTATCAGCGTTCTAGTGGCGATGTATGTAGTTATTTTCAGTGACTTTTTTATTTTTGAAATAAAAAAATGAGCCGTCAAGGAACGTCTAGCAGATGTGAAACATTAAAATCGTTCTGTATAAGTTATATGCATAAAAGAACAAATTACTAAAGGAATCTATTATGGCATAATGAAAAGATAAAACATCACAAATTTGTTTCATAAAATAATGGTTGTTTATTAGTTTTATTACAAAAATATATATTTTTATTAAATACGAAAATTCAAATGGGCTCAGATGCGGTTTGACGGCATTTATCAAAGGGCGTTAGGTCCTCGGCGCGTGCCGCGTAACACTAGTAGAACGAGTGATTGACAAAACTGAATCTTATGATTATACAGATAGGATTGCAAATGTTTTTGAGTGTTTTATTAATAGTGCAAAGTTCTTGTTTTGCGTCGCCACGGCAATAATCAGGTTTATCCTCCGCCTGTAGATGTTTCACTTCAAAAACTGTTGTTTTCTAGTTTATGTATAGTTTGGTGTAGCTTAAGACATAGTTAACTGGATTTTACTTCATATGATAAACCATTGTTTGGGTTGTAATAGTTGCAATGAAAATTATTTATTTAATGATAAATTAGAATCTCGACTAACCTAAATAGTTATGAATATAATAAGAATATATATAAATAGTATCATCCTGTTATAAATTATTGCTATATCTAAGCTCAACTCACTAGCTGGAAAACTGTCGTCAAACACCTATGTTCAGCCAACTACACTTGAGAATCAATGTGTTTATCAATTTAGAAAACATGGTCATTTAACGTTGTGTGATACTGAATTAGGCCGTAAACTTAATAGTATTATACTTAAGTCAAGTGAAAAGGGGCGATTACGAATACGGCTGTATGGATCTTTGGATAATATATACTTTCAACCAGAATCAATTACCAACTAATTTTATAAAAATTACTAAATAATAAAAACGTTTTAACTAAGAGAATGCACTCCGAGAGAATGCCACGATGACTTTTTTTTTTCTCGAACTGACTACGCTATTGACCTAGCAAGGTCTTAACAGCTTCACCGGACTACTAAGGCGAGCGCTTAAGGTACTTAGCCGATTTTATATTGGCAACCAGCTCAAGGGTGCACGGCACACCTCGGCTTGGCTGTTGCCCGTTGCATGCAAAAATCGCGACCTAACTTAGCTAACCTAGCTAACTATTCATATATGTTTGAGTTGTTGAAACGTATATGTGTACCAAGCATATCCGCCTCAAAAACTCCTCCATATATTTTTGTCGAAAAATTTTGAGAGTTTTTCAGTTCGATAAGGGAAAAAAATTTAACAAAAATAACCCTTCCACATAGATGTGTAGCGTGTAGTCGTGCACGTGTGTGGAGGTGATCGTGTAGTGTTGTAGCAGTGATGTATGGGTGTGTCACCGTATCGCGAAAGCAACGCACTTAAGGGCTCCCTACCGAAGGATCGAACCTAGGTTTGAGCCGCTGCTGTGGGAGGCCTAATCGGGTGTGCGGGAGCGAAATTAACCCCCAGACCGCGGTGGCGCGATCTGTGGTTACGCGGGCGTGGGCGTGAGCATGCTCTGTTACGAGGGACAGGCTGGTACTTATCGTTCGCTGACGTGATATCGTTGGGAGGATCGGTAAAAATATGTCGCGGTCTTTTATATCGCCCAGCTTTGGGTACGGGTTCGTAATTTGCGGCGGATACCACTAACGGACTGGGGCCACGATGACTCCACAGACTCGCCTTTTATAGCATTCAACTGGCTGACAACACGAATGGCTGATAACGTCGACCAATGGCGTCTCAGGTTATTAGCAACACTCCCGATACAGTCAATAGTAAGTCAATAACACGAAGAGTGGCTAAAATAGTAAATACAACCAGGCTATCCCAAATGGATTTCAAAATATTGGGCCGAAACATTTATGTTGTCGTGCTAGATTTGGCTTTTCTTATTAATACTAAATTCTTATTAATAAACTAGCAGATGACTTACTAGATTATAAATGCTTATCGTTGCCTGTGGGCAACTGCAATACCAGAAGTATTATCTAGTTGTTATATTACTGTTCTTTAAGAGCGCTTTTTAATTACTTTTTTAATAACTGTATATCATACTTTAGGTGAAATCCGTGCTGAATAATCCTTTCTACAGTTTCAGCGTAAGCAACAAGAAGATATAAGATAAGTTTTACTGAGTGTTGGTACTAAGGTTTAGAGTGAATCAATTGCTCAAAATATTCCCCAATATGCGATAGATAGAATATACATAGATATTCGATGTGTCTGCGAATTTTAGGGAATATAGATAGCATTCGTTCAGGATCAGTGACAACGCGAATAGCTCGCCTTTGCACAGGGTTGAAAGCAGAAAGGTAACTAACCCAAATGTATGAGCTGTACTCCATATGAGGTTCTACTTGTACTTTATATGGTACAAGACACTGCTTTGGTACGAATTATTTTTTAGACCGGCTAAGAGTGTCCAATTTATTGGCTACCAGATAAACTTTACATTCCAAATGACTCCGGAATTGAGCTACACATTACTTTTTTATATTTTGAGGCCCAATCATATCAAAATTGTTGAACGTAGTGGCATAGGTGTATAACCAATCGATATGAAATTTTGCATAGATAATTCTAGGGTACTAATTTTTTGGATTCCATTGTATCTTTGCCAATTTTTTGCCAAAGCCAATGCTCAAATAAGCAGACGGGAATCAGCTAGTAAACGATAAAAAATCATGGGTGTACGTATAACAACACTTACACACATGACTAACAAAATGTGCAGTTGGAAACCAAGATGCCTTATATTAAGTTACTCCACGCAATTCACAGTAAACGGGTCATATTTCATATCACTAATATGTCTAATTGTACGTCTATCATCCGGTGAGGTGATGCTGTAAGATAATACTTCGTCTAAAACAAGACATTACTCTAAAGAGTATTATATTTAAATAATATCTAGAGCAGTATTTCCTAACGTGGGACCCACGCCATACAGGGGGGCAATTTGATAGTTAAAGGGGGCAATTTAAAAATGGACTCGACACGACTTGAACCTTTTCGCTTTGGGTTACTTAAATGCAATGCTAGATATCGGTGAAACAAGTTACAATGTAACAAGAAAGGCAATTAAAAAAATGCTGTTAATAATTATCTATATCTTAATACGTGAAGCAAATTTTTTGTATCCCTTTTTAACCTATTTCCCGTCATCGGGTGAACTTGAAATTTGGCATAGTTAAAGTTTATGTGGCGGAGAAGTGCAGAAATCTGTTTATTTTATATAAAATGCATTAGAAGTACATTAAATTAATTAAAATATGCACTACTCACACTACTACTCAAATTTATACAACATATACACACATGTAAATAAAAGACATTTTGACAGCTGTCAATAATTATGAAGTTCAAAAGAGGTTGTGACGGAGGTTGCTATGCTCAACTGTATGTATTTTTTAACTCTTACGTTCCAATTACCATTTTTCATCCTACATTCAACAATGATATCATAAAATATAACTATTATTGTAATGTTTATTATTTTTTATGGAGAACCCGCTTTAAATGATGATTTAATAATAAATAAGCCAAATGATACTTTGTATAATCAAAATAAGAATTTTGTTCATAAAAGTAATCCATGACTTAGACCTCCGCAGTAACAATGTTGCAATTCAACCTCATGTATCAACAAAAAAGAATATATTTTCAAAAGCTAGTGATAGTATTAAAAATGTCTTTGTCTTGGATTCACCATTTGATTGTATTGTGCATCCATTATTTTCCAAACGATGATACCGGGCATATCACTATTTCTCATAATGAACAGACTGCATTTAATTCAAGATCACCCAGAAGTACCACCCCATGGTGTCGTGTAAAATTAATTGAAAATTGTGTCATGAGTTGCAATATATTTCTTTATTTTCGTATAGTTATGTTTACTTCGAATTTGAGAGCCTTACTACCTTACATAATCGCCTGTTTTTTTGTTTCAAATATAAAATTAGTTTCAATTGTTATTTAGACATAGATTTTTTTTGTTCATTTAATTTAAAAAAAATGGTATACAACTGACTAGCCATGATGAAAACCTTTGATTATAGAAGTATAGCCTTTGACAAAAGAACCCTAACAAAGTTCAAACTTTAAGAGATAAATGAACTTTGGTCGAATATCCCACTAGTCAGGTATAATTTCGTTTGAGGATAACAAAATATCACCTGGGAAATTAGAGTCGTCAAGTCAAGTAGGTTTTTCTTTATATATTTTGAAATTTTACTTACGATGTTTTGATATCAATTTCATTGTGATTTCATCACAAAACTTATCATTTATGTTTCTCAAGGGAACCAAATAATTTTTAAAGATTGATAATTATGTAGGGGAGGCATAAACATTTTAGAAATGTTAAGGTGGTGCATGGCCTAAAAAAGGTTGGGAAACACTGATCTAGAGTATATTATAGTTATGTTGAGAGTTATTTACATACTTTCAATGCACAAAACTTATTTATATAACTAGCTTATATCCGGGACTTCGTCTATGTCGTTTATGACCTTAAAATATAAATTAAATACACAAGATATAAACAGATAAATTAAAAGCAAAAATATAGTTTATTTACAAAATTGCCTTGTAAAAAGTGTTATCAGTTTAAATATCATCTGCACATGCGCACTTCACTCATGAAAAAAGTAATTAATCGAGTAGCTCCGGCAGACTTTGTCCTACCCTGAAAATAATCGTGGAAATATATTGCAGGGCCACCTACCGGGTCTAACTATGAATCTAAGCCATTCAGGGATTCAACATTCACAAATGAATCCAGTAGTGTTGTACTGAGTGCCCACAAATGCAGACCTCCGTAACTTTATTTCTTTTTTTATATATCATAGGAGGCAAACGGAGAGGTTGGTCACCGGATCTTAAGTGACAACCACCGTCCATAGGCACTAGCAACACCAGAGGAGTCGCAAGTGCGTTGCCATCCTGTTTGAGGAAGAGGGGTGAGGGAGGGAGCAGTGTAGGTTGGAGGGAGGGAGAAGAGATAAATCTCCGGCGCTCTCACTGACCGATCGAAACGCAACAATTCAAGCACTGCTACTTCACGTCGGTATTCTGTGAGAGGATGGTACTACTCCGGATGAGCCGACCCATTCATGCTGAAACCAGTAATAGCTTCAACGTGGCTCTACCGCCTTGAATAAATCTGTGTGATAAATATGCGAAAAACTTTATATTTAACTTTAAAAAACTATTAAAGATGAATGTATCTTTCCTTTTTGTGCTAAATTTGCTGTTTCTTTTTTGTTTTATTTGCATTAAAGTAACTGTTAGTCGACGAGGTCAAACTAAAATGGTACTTACTTACTTGTTTCACACCTACACATTGTTATGTTGATCGCTTAAATGCAAATACTTCTGCCTTTTACGTTAAGCCAGAATACGGAAAGTGGATACATTTTATGCAGGAGTTAATGCGTGGGTAATGTCCTTTAAGTGAGACTGAACTAAAAGGTCCGGTAATGTGTTAAAGAGTAATTTAAATCTTAAATTACGTTACATATACATAATTGTAATCAAGAGGTATGTATATGTAAATATATCTAATACCTTTAAACGAGCAATACTTGTATATTTTTATATTGTTATATATTCAGGATCTCGGAAACGCCGTCATCTATTTCCGTGAAATTTAGTATGTAGGTAGTTTCGGGGACGATTAATCGATCTAGCTAGCTTTAATTAATAGAAAACTTTTTATCTGAGTTTTCAGGCAATGAAAAAATATAGCTAGAATATAAAGGTTAATTTCGCCGCCGCTCTTAAAACAAAAACAGCTCAGATGGAAATCGGCTGCTCCGAAAATCCGTGTAACCCCAGTTCGAATCATTATACTTCGAAGTAATGCAAATTGTTAAGAAACACAACAACGATTTACAAACTGGTACTCCGCATAATGGGTGCCACGATCCGACGGCGGAACTAGAATTCTAAAAACTAAGATTCCATAAATCTTGCGGTTGCGTTTGGAATTTTTTCTGGGATAACATAAAGAAACATAGATACCTACATATACGCACATTATTGTCATAGATTTGTAATTAGTAATAGTATTCACAATTATTAGATTCTTTTTATATTTAAACTCTGTCCTTATGAAACCTCTAAGTAACAAATCTGAAAAAAAATGATCCGTCACGGGACGCCTGGCTGATGTGAAGCATCGAAATTGTTTTGTATAAGTTATATGCATAAAAGAACAGATTACGATAGGAATAAGCTAAAGCATAATGGATATATAAAGCATTACAAATTTGTTCTAAAAATAATGACTATTTATTTTATTACGTAAATATTCATTTTTATTAACCCTTCAATATATACTTTTTTGTCATATATGTATGTATACATCTGTAGAATGTACTATTGCATCCGCGGCAACGGTACCTTATACACAATCAGCATACGAGGGCCGACCTGCAATGAAGCCTACTGATTATAGATTCGCGTCATTCATTTACCTTTGTTCAACATACAAGTACAATGATCTCACTTATTGAAATCATAATGTGTAATATTTATTATGCAATAAATTCTAGCGCTAGTTCCTATACTCAATGAACCAATCTTTATTAGTTATAGAATGACCCTATCATTATAAATTATGCTTAGTTCATGACACGGGTCATTCTATTATTTCTCTTATAATCAAAGTAACCCACAACAATGCAGCCTATTCATTGAGAAATGGCCACTACAAACATTCCTATTTATAATAAATTGCGGTACCTATTTTTAAATGTGAAGCATCTATAGTCGGAGGGTAAACCGGATTGTTGCGTGGCGACGCTAAACACTTACTTTGCACTATTAACGAAATACTCAAAAACATTTGCAACCCTATCTGTATAAACATAAAAATCAAACTGTTTTGTCGGTCACTCGTTCTACTAGTGTTACGCGGCGCCGACGACCTAGCACCCTTTGACAAAAGCCGCCAAACATCGCTGTGTCTCTAGTCGCGGTCGCCTAGTTGAATTTTGTAATTGATATATGTTTTATAATATAGCATGTGCAAGGTAGTAATACTAGTACATACTTAGTTCCAAAATTTTCAATAAAGAATACGTGACTATTTATTCAGTAACTAGCTGCTATTTGCGACTTTGTTTTCGGTAGTCCGATGAAGCTGTTAAGACCTTGCTAGGTCAATAGCGTAATCAATTCGAAATGACTTTGCATCGTTTATTATGTCATTAACATATACTTTACGTATAGAAGAACAAAGATAAGAACACGCCGCTTACTGAACGCGTAGTACTCGTCGATTAGATTCTTAGAATTTTAATGACCAAGTGTCTAAGAAATATAACTAAAAAAGAATGAATTATATCCAATAGTTTTTACGTGATGCACGCACAACCACATACTCATATCATTTTGTTTATGTTTAAAAATATTAACTGGAATAAATAAATATAACTTACAAGCACTATTAAACGGTCATCACAATTAGAATAGTTAAAAGATTTGCTATTCATAACAAGTGACATACCAAAACGAATTATTTGTTGAATACATTTGCTGTTGCATATGAACATTTGTGTCTCAAAGCAATCCTATTTTCAAATATTATATTATTATCTCGTTTAGATTTGTAACATTTAACGCTTTTTAACATTTTATTAATAATTTGTTCTAATGGTGTTAGATGTTGTTAATGTTATGGTAATATTTTTGTCTAAGAAAATATACAAAGTGTGAATATTCATAATAGTTTAAAGTGACCGTACAACAAAACTCAAAAATTTTAACTGAAGAATGATAAATATTTATAAGTCCAATAAAAAGTATACTTTAGAAAAATTAGAATTGTAACTGAGGTATGGTACTGACAGCATGGAAAGCTTTTGAACTTGTGTGAATTTATTTGCATTGAGGCAATGCGTGTCCCCAATAATATAATTCTTACTGGAACAATGCTACGGTAACATTGCTACTCCGTGAAGAAAATAACGTTTGATAATTGACTTGTATTCATCTCTATGTAACTTGTAGTGTACGATTAAGTAAATTCAGTCAAGTACTAAATTATTTGCAGTGTCAGCCTGAGAAACATTTTAGGATGGAACAAGATACTATTATGCCCCCCACTTGCACTGTATATCTTGGATTCAACTCGTGAGGGTCTCAACAGACAAGGGCATTCACATATTAGCTTACGTTTGCAAAGTAAATAATGAAAAGAGTAAAAATGTTTTACAAATGAACGATCCCTTGGGACATGGCGCCTAGAGCAGCCATTCCGTTCGCTCTATGGTAGAATCGCCCCTGATTATAGATCATAAAGATATAATAGACACTAATAAAGGATCATCTTTTTTTCTTATTTTACAAGGAATATTCTTATTGGTTTAAAACTGTACAATTTGTTTACATTCAAATGTAACGACAAAAATTATTTGACTCAAATGCGCAACTACAATTCAATTTTTTTATGACTGTTCGTGATTTGGATGCTGTATTCAATTTGCCACGTGACATTTTTATATTGTGCATCGAAATAAACATAGGCACCAAAATAGCCATTCGGAAGAAAAACATGCGCCACTTGCAACTTGTTTCTCTTCCAATTTTTTTTTTGGCACGTGACATCTTTTATATACATAAATGAAACTGAAGTGTTGGTTTGTAATATTAAATAACAGTTTTTTACTAAATGAATATGAATATATTATACACTTCTTATAACAAAAAAAAAAACAACAAAACAAAAAAAACATTTCTTATAATTTTTATCTGTATGATCCGGCTAATCTCCGAAACGGTTGAACCAATTTTGACGGGACTTTCACTGGCAAATAACTGATGGATGTTAAGAAAATGAGCAGTTACGGGACGCCTGGCAGATGTAAAACACATGCGAAACGTAGTAAACAACACTGAATACACTATAGGTATGCGAGCTCAGTGCGGGAAGAGACATTGTGCACAGTTGCTTGCTCATGGCATCGCGTCGCCACGTCTCACACACGGCCTGTACCGCCACGCCAACAATCAGGTTTACCCTCGCTTATAGATGTTTCACGTCTAAAAGATCTCGTGCCTATACTATAAACTACAGTGTTTAGAACTCCGCGCGCCTCTCTTGCATGTTTATGTTTTTTGCTAAATCCCATCCGCAGTCGAAGTCGCGGGTATAAGCTAGAATGTATTATATTAATCACGCTTTTACTATATATTTAATGACTCTACACTCAATTTAGTGTCAAATCAATCATTCGGGGTCATTTGATCTGCGAAATATTTCAAAATTTTTACAGGTTACCAAGTTCTATGAATTTAGAAACGACACTTTTTAAAAGAGTTGGTAATATTACCTGCATACGTATATAAAATTGAAATAATTGTTGTTTGTCTATAAATCTCTGAAACAGTTGAATCGTTTTTGACAAACTACTTTTACTAGTTGATAGAGGACTTTACAGAGTATTACTTGAACTATATACTTTTTTTTTCTCGAACCGACTACGCTATTGACCTAGCAAAGTCTTAACAGCTTCACCGGACTACATGAACTATATACCCGACTTTAGTCTCCGCTCTGAAACAAATATTCAAAGAGATAAAATATTTAACCTTTAAATCATCCTCTAAGATTTGGTGCGTGAAAAGACCTGTCGATTTACTCGTTCATTCATTCTCGAAAAACAATTATCATTATGACTTTGCATAAGGTTTAAAGCTGTATTGTTAGAATGTAACAGAGGTAACTTAAATCGGCAAAAGTATTATTGGGATTAAGAAGTAATGAGTAATGAACAATAAAAAAAAATAGAAAATCCAGGTAAGACAAATATACGCCATGGATAAGAAAAACATTCCCCTTCGGCAGCGACTCAAACCTAGGTCCATTCCCTCGGCGTGGAGCCCTTGAGTGCGCTGCTCGCGCGATACAGTGACACAAAATTTTACATCACTGCAACAACATTACACTTATCACCCTCCCACACGTGCACGCATACACGCTTACACATGAATGTGGAATGGTTTTATTTCTTTCCCTTATCGAACTGAAATAGTTTAGAAAATTATCCGATACGAAATGTATACAAGAGTTATTGAGGTATGTATGCATGGTACATATATATGTTCCAACAACTCATATTTGTAGGAATAGTTCGCTTGGGTCAGCTCAGATAGGTCGCGAATTGCACGTATCAGGCAACAGCCTTGCGAGGTGTGCCGTGCACCCTTGAGTTAGTTGTCAAATAAAGTCGACTGAGTGCCCTAAGCGCTGTCCTTAGTAGTCTGGTGAAGCTGTTAAAGCCTTGCTAGGACAATAGCGAGTCAATTCGTTAATATAAACATTACACAATAGAGAAGACGCGGGCATTAGCTAGTTAAAAATAGAATGTATCTTAATATCCTTTCAGAGACGTCGCTGGTATTCAATTTTTTGAAAGAGGTTACACGCAAATGATTCATAAGCTGTCATTAATCACAACAGACATTAATTTGATATTGATTGAACATTATAATCACATCTACATGTATGGTAATTACCTGCCTATTGATATTATATCCATTATATATTCTGTTAGGTAAAAATTTACAGTGGTATATATAAGATCGATAAACCACACATTATTAATCATTTGACATGCGTGACTGTTTTTCACGGAATTTTTATAATATCCATTTTACTATAATTGGTCACTAGGTGATGCAGCAGTATATCAACATCTTTAGCATTCAACCGTATGTCATCAAAACTTGTATGTGTGGATGTATGGAGATAGAAACTATTTTTGCGTCATCTTATTTATTTATAGGTCAAACATGTATTACTACAAGAATTAACAATAGTACCAAAGAAAAGAAAACGCGTGCGAACCCACACCACCACGGCGGTCATCTCACTCCACCCCCTCTTGTGGGCGGATGAGGGAACTGGTCAAGGCATATTGCCTTCTACAGTGGCCATTCATTCGCGACTCATAAATATGGGTCGGTCCTTGGGTGCTATGTAGCGATGGGTGATTCATTAAAGGCTGCTTATTTGAATTCCTCTGGCATCGGTCGTACTTTGTACTGTGCGTCTAGGCATATTTCAATAAACTCCTCCAGGAGAAAACGGTCCTTAGGAGTTTTAGCTTCGGCTAATTGCTTTTCAAAGTCAGCAAGGCACTCTCGGCGCCACTCAGGGAGAGCCAGTCGCTGGGCCTCTGTGATCTCCTTTGCGGCTTTCTTCGTGTTTTTACACGGGGGTGTTTTTCTGCCTCCTCGAGGCTTGGGATCGTTGGCGGGGGCCATTAGGCTCGCCGCTGCTGTCTCCTCAACTGTATTGTGCTGCTGGGTGTATGCAGTCGTCTTGCGCCCGTTATCATCCGTCCGGGCGACGGTGCTCGCCCTGCGGTTGCGTGCCTCGCGTCGGAACACGGGGCATTGTTTAGAATTGTTCGATGGGTGAGGGCCCCCGCAGTTCACGCAGGTTGCCGGTTCACTCATCGGGCGTTCACACTGATGAGCGGGGTGTGGCCCCCCGCATCTCACGCAGGCGATCGTGCAGTGGCATTTGTGGGAGGAGTGCCGGAATTGTTGGCAGCGATGACATTGCGCCGGCCCTCTCTTCCCACGCCACCCTTCAATTCTGACTTTCATCAGAAGAAGCTCCTCCACTTGATAAATAGCTTCTGTTAAGCCTGGCGTTCTCTTAAGTGCGCAATGGAAGATGCACCCTGCTCTTCCCTGTCTTCCATGGATCGCTCTTGCGTAGAGCGGTTGGAATCCCTTTTCCTCTAGGGCGGCTACCACCTCTTCTGAGGGGGTGTTTACGAGGAGGCCGCGGATTACGACCTTGAGACTGCGTTCGTCGGGGAGTGAATATGTGAACCAATTCACTCCCTCATCACTCTCTAATATAGAGAGGTAATCAATTATTATCCCGTGCTCTTCTTGGCTCTGAGGGATAAAGCGAACCCCTCTGCCAAAAGGGCGTGCGTTCGGCGCGCGCCCCAGCGTCTCTGCCAACCGTCGGAAGTGTAAGGTCCAGTTGGGAAGACTCTCAACAACGATGGGCGGAAAGCGTGGCCGTCGCTCGGAATTAGGGTTCCGCAGGGCTTCTGTATCTTGCGGAGGCGATCTTGTATGGCTGGCTTGTAGTTCCAGCGGCGGCGCTGTGATCGCGGCGTACGATGGCTGCTTACGGGCAACCTCTCGCGACGGCGCATGCGCGGATGGCGCCACTGAGCGTTCAGCGGGCTTGCCCGATGGTATAGCTTTACCGCGGGGTGAGGCATTCTCGGGAGACGCGCGGGGGGGCTGCTCGCGGGCTACCCCTTGCGATCGCGTAGCAGGCGTGGGTGCGGGTGCGTGCACCTTCGCTGCTGAGATTTCGATTCTCGCGCCGCGCGACGTGGAGGGTAGCGCGGCGTCTTGAGTCTTCGTCCTCTTCGGGTCCGGAGACTGGATATCGGGAGATGTGTTGGCTGCTGATTGAACCTCTGGCGTCGTGGCCGGGCCGGTTTCGGTGTCGCTGCGCTTGCGGCGCAGCGCGCGTCCGATGGGCCCGATCTGGCTGTCGGGAATCTTCGGGGGTTTCAGTTCCCCTTTGGCAGCGCGTTCAAGCGCCGCGGAGTCCTCGGCGGAAGGCTTCTTCTTTTCGTCTGCTGCCTCCTGGAGTCGCAAATACAGCGCCATCCAGCGGGTCATCCCCACCGACAGCGTCCGAGTTGAAATGAGCTCGGCGAGAGTGCTGATATCACTCTCGTACACGCGTGTCGGTGAGGACCCTCCGCCGGGCGACCTCTGTCGCGTCTCCGCGGGTTGCGGACGAGTAGCAGGCGCAGTGGCACGTAGTCCAGTGAGCGATGCGGTGGTCAACGGGTGAGATTCGGCGGAGTCCGAAGGCAAGCGTGAGGTTGTTGGTTTCGACGTGGAGGCGTCGAGGTGGCCCTGAAAAGGACCTTTCTTGTTTCCCCCCGCTGCCGTTGCCGGACGGGGAGTGGCAGCGCTGGTGCGGCGCATCGTCGCGCAGGATGGGCGATAGTCGACTGGGCGACTCGCGGAGCTCCGGTAAGAAGTCCTCGCGCGCGTGACGACGGAGCGTGTCCGCGAACCCACAGACATAGTTAGTTCATATATAAAGTTGTTTGATATATATTTTTAATCGACTTCAAGAATGAAAACATTCTATATTTTTTATGTCTGTTATCCTCATAAGTTCATATCTTATAAAACAATCTAGATTTTTTTTTATTATTGGAAAGAGCATAGAGTAACGATCCTGCGAGTAGTCAATGTAAGCGGTTTCATAATTCTATGGGAAAGTGGATATTTTCTAGGAGGTCCCATTTTTATTAGCGTTGGATCATAGATGTGAAAGATAACTAGGGAAATTTTAAAATCGAACAGGAAATGAACAGTGGTTGAGATTGGTAAGTTTATGGAAATATAAGACTATGTACCTACCTAACTATTGTCATAGACGTGATTTTTTTATAGTAAATGTTTTTGTTTTTTTTTTTTTTTTTTTTTTTTGTTAAAATTTTCTTGTTCAACTTTCATTGTAATCCGAATCTGAATATATTTTAAAGGAAAACGTGTACAATGGAAAAAAAAAATTAATAAAACTCGGCGCATCGGTTTTATTAATATCCGCAAGTAAATTGCAGTACAGTGTGTGAAATACATAGAGAGAGGCCAATGGTATTCTGGAAAAAATGTCACATCCAAAAAAAAAAAAAATCTGTTTCGGAGTTATTTTAGATGCACTTTAAAACGATTGCTTTCGGGTAATTCGCTAACGCGATCTAAAGATAGTAACTAATAAACAAAACAGAAACAGAAATCTGTTGATAAATAAAAAGGCACTGAACTGTTTTATCTACCTCTATTTATATAAACACATTTCATTATTCTACAGAATCTAAGAAAACCCACAGAAGCACGAGATAATACGAGAAAAATAATACTTTTGTAGGATTCAGTCGCACCGAAAAAAAAAAAACGGATATATGTATAATGAATACAATGAATATATAAACAGTACATGAATCTTTGTTAATTTAAGCAAATATTCTAGGTTTTACTAAACTGAATAGTCGCTCAAACAAACTGCGTGTTACTCAACATCGCCATTCAATTCGACTCAAGGTGAGGTTATGCTTTGCATTTTTTATTAACAGTGCCTTGTCCTGAAATCCTTTGTTAGTGACGTGACGCATAAAGCAATTTGACTTTCTTTCTGGGACTTTAGTCGTCTGCTGTCTATTCATAAATTATATTGTGAAAGCTGAATAATTACATACAATAAGATATGCTATTACATGAAAACTCTACTAAGTCTGCCCTACTCTCTTCTTCTCACCTCTCTATGAGACTTCTTTCTCTCTTTCACATCATCTCGTCTCGTTCTACAATCACAACAACAACACCACGCTTAACTGTTCACAAAGTGTCAATTGATATACTTCCTTTTTTTTCGAACTGGGGGCCCAGCCAAGTTGCTTATTTACAATTACTAACGCAAATAGATCACGTAATATAGCGTTCAGATATGTCATCTCCATACATTTTTCCGTTTTCTATTTGAGTTCTATTAGTGATTGTAGCTAAGCAACTTGGCTAGGCCCCCTGGTTACGCTTTGACCTAACAAGGTCTTAACAGCTTCCCCGAACTACAACAAGATATACTCTCATTATAATATTGCTTGTAATCTTTTAAATAGTTTCGATAAGTTTATTGCAGTTTTTTTATACTGCTGTAATTGGAATACTTTACACCTACAAATTACTTCCTATCGATAATTCGGTAATAAACTTATTGGAAAATTGCGAGTAATTTGTTTTATACTAATGTTATTCATTTAAAAGGATATTACAATCAAAATATATATAAATACTAAAGGATTATTCGATTTTGAATTGAATATAATTGTCAGTAACATTTACACTTACAAGTATTGCCATTTTTTATAAAACTGTAACCAATATTTTGGCTAGAATTAGAGTCGATTTTGTAAAACAATTTTAATATATTTCATCATCATCGTCATCAACATCATTATCGTTATCCACCTAAGTAGGGTTGGCACAACATGTTTTCTTTTCCATTCTCTCCAGTCAGATGTCATCTCAGTATTCACACCTTTTACGGATATCATTTTTCACCCAGTTCATCCATAACTTTTTCAGTCTTCCTTTACTCGTATATCCATCCACTATCATGCTCAGCACTTTTCTAGTTATATGAAAATATACAATATACTTTAATATATTTATCCCTTATAATATGAACGTAATATACTTATGTATAAACTTAATTGCTTTGTAAATAATTATAATTCCCACATACTCGTATGTATGACATATTACTAAAATTAATATCTTCAAATCGTTCTCATTTCATATGTTGGCTGGGTATTTCATATAACGGGTTTATGACAACATATGTTGTCTCGTTAAAAACTTTCAACACGTGTCTGTTCTAATTGCTATAACTTACATCCTGTTTATATTTTATATGGTAGTTATTACGAATTATGTAAGTAGACGAAATATTAATAAATGGAACACTCTCAAATAGAACAAAAGTCAACAAAAAAGAACGTAAGTAGTCCGGTGAAGCTGTTAAAACCTTGCTGGGTCAATAGCGTAGTCATTTCGAAAAAAAAAGAACGTATCTCGTATTTTACAAGATCAAAGTGATAGCAAAACTGGCTATATCTGCTTCAAAATCGCAAATCGAGATTACAAATGAACAATAGAGTAAATCAAAAATTGAGCTATCCTATTAAAACTAACAATATTACAAATGAAATAATTAGTGACGATGTATGAACGATTGTTTGACGTAAAAGCTACTGAACAGATTTTGGCAAATCTTTACAATAATGTAGCCTATCCATAAGAATAGTAAATGGACTACAATTTGTAGTGATTTTGCTAAAATTTCTAAGTTCGCCTTGCTACCTACCGTCCTCAAATTGAAAAAGGGCTTAGCTAATAAATGAAAAATTTGGACATAGGTAGACTAAGACGTGATGGAGAACATAGCGTATTATTTATTCTGAGTATACCTAAAATTCCTAGACAATTCCTAGTAAAAAGTCAATATTTAATAATTTGTTGCCAAGAACTTGTTGATGTGTTCCGGCTACTGCATTTGAGAGTCAGTCTACTCTATCTTTGGTGTGTTTACCATTTTAAATCATCTCAACAATTAGGATCAGATGAAATTGTGGTCAAACGTAAAACATTTCAAATAAGTTGTAAAAAGTCTTGCAATATGAGAGCTAATTTACGTACGCTGCATAATCCGAGTTACATGAAGATAATATATGATTAATATGATGTAACCATTTATAAAAATTTCATTCTTTATATATTTACTTGGAAGAAGATTTTGGTATATTTTGCTCAAACTTAGTTATTACTAGCTGTGCTCGCGACTTCGAAATACGAATTTATGGAACTGATTGAAGCATTAATTTCTGGCAAAAATATAGTTAGTGAATAATTGTATATTTTTACAAACTAATGTTTGCTGATCAAATATAAAAAATTTACTACAAATATTGGCAAATGCAAAACTTAATTAGACGAGCGCCATAGTAACAACGCGAATTAACGTCTCTTTCATACTATTTTGTTTCGAAAACTAACAACTCTGTTCAAAGGTATCCTGCTTTACAGCGGTTTTTCTCTTCAATGATGTTTATCGATGGTCACTTGTTCATGCTTCAGTAATAACTTAAGATCAAATATAGTGCAGAAATACCATTGAAGACCTTCCTTTCGTGAACTACATACAAGCCGGTTTAATAAATTGAACTTCGGAGAAAGAAACCTTCAAAGTTTAGAGCGGGATAGTCTGAGGATAAACTATAACTCACTTTAATAGGGACTAAAGGGCTCTCGTTAAATGAAGGTTTAATTAAATGTATTTATAATACTGTAGTCCGGTGAAGCTGTTAAGACCTTGCTAGGTCAATAGCGTAGTCAGTTCGAGAAAAAAAAAGTATTTATAATATTTTCTTATAGTGATATAATAATATTCATAATAGAATTGATAGTTAATAAAAAAAATAACAAAATGTTAGGAAAAAAACGTATTTTTCATATTTCTACCATACTTTTTGATTAGTCATAGTTTTAATTAATCACAAATCGGATAGAAGTGAAAAGTGTCTTTAGGGACGTACATCTAATCATAGAGTAATGGACATGCGAGTAGTCAATAAGCGATTACGTAATTCTATGCATTTTAAAATTCAAATTCTATCATTCATCTTTTGAGAAAAGTAATTTGAGAACAGAAAAAAAAATTAGCCGTTTAAAAAATTAAATAACTATTGCAGAAAAGGACAAATTTCTCTTGACAAGAGAACATTTTTCTTAAAGATTTTTTTTTCAAATTTACGAAGATCGAAATATT
Source organism: Antheraea mylitta (assembly GCA_014332785.1). Lineage (NCBI taxonomy): Eukaryota > Metazoa > Arthropoda > Insecta > Lepidoptera > Saturniidae > Antheraea > Antheraea mylitta. Next base: position 5,611,880 of record JACEII010000004.1, on the reverse strand, counting down.
ATTCTGCCTCTTAACATTTCGAACACCACGACGTGTTTTATATACGTTATATAATTCTCAGTTCACGTTATTATAATTTTATATCAAATTTTCTAATTCTAATATTATTATGTCATTGATCTTTTGATCGCTTTTATAATAAAAAAATGATGTTTCCAAGAACCAAGAAACTGGTTTTAAAAGTTACGTCGGTCTTATTTACCTATCTTCTTAAGAAAAACAAGTTAATATTCATGCTTGTATCTATTAACTGTGATTTAATAATCATAAAATAGGATAGTTTATTATCAAAAATGTTGACAAAATAATATTTTAAGTGTTTTTTTTTTTATATCCTTTAGGAGGCAAACGAACATGCGGGTCACCTGTTCTTAAGCGATCACCGCCGTCCATAGATACTAACAATCCCAGAGGAGTCGCAAGTGCGTTGTCAGCCTTTGTTTGGGGGAATGGAGAGAAAGGGGGAGAGATTAGAAGAGAGGGGAGATGGGTTTCCGGCGCTCTCACTGACCGAACGAAACGCAACAATGCAAGCATTGTTACTTCACGTCGGTTTTCTGTGAGAGGGTGGTGCTACCACGGACGAGCCGACCCATTCATACTGAAACCAAGAATAGCTTCAGCGTGGCTCTACCACCTACAGACTTTACAACTTATAAATAGTCTAGACTTAGAAAAATATTTTGTAGATAAATATTCAAATTCCAGAGCTTTAAATTGCATTCTGTCTAAAAGCAGTACAATAAAACATTGGTATAACCGATACCACTTTATGGAGTCATGGAAGTTATTTCGATTTGTTGAAGATTCATATTTTGAGTGATGGAGGTATTGAGTATAGAGGAGAAGGGAACAGGAGGTGTTTTGCCTTATCGAGGTTCTAATGTAATTTTTGCTGCCTTAGAGACGTTCCAACCAAACTGCTATGTGTTGAAATGGAACAAACTAGCGCTGTTATGCGAGTCACGAGCAGGAATTTATTTTTTTGTTAAATGCCCTCGATTTAGAGGGGTATATGCGCGGTGCATATTTTGTCTTATGAAACTGATATATTTAGTTGTGACCTGACGGTACTCAAAAAATTAGTAGGAATATTAACCCCTGGACTGTCCAAATTCATAAGGGTTTCATACAAAAGAACACAGACCGTATGATGACCTGGTCTGCAGACTGTTGACAGTATAAATTTAAAATAAATTGTATTTATTACATAATTTGAAAAACTTAAACATTAACAGATTTTGTAATGTAAAATTAGAAATAAAAAGAAATGCTAGCTAGATATTTCAATCATGATCCGCCATTTTGAGATCTGTCTTATAAAATCAGCTGAGGAGTTAAATAGCCACCATTAAGTATAAATAAATTAGCAGATAAAAGTACATAATATGTTTTGGCTATAGCTGTTAGTATATGGTTGAGAAATAAGTAAATTATATATAAACAACAATTTGTTACTTTCAGTATGATTATTTCTAGTAAAATGTTATTCAACCATTTTCTAACGTAACCTACTGGTTAAGCGTAACTCATAATTAAGTTGATCGTAAGTTAATTTCGTAATGTAATGTAAGATTACATTAAGCTGCTTTATTAAATACTAGCCTCTGCACGCGACTTCGTTCGCGTGGAATAAATACATTCTTTATTTCTAATACGCAGCGGAAGCTCTCAAGAGGATAATACCCCGATTTTGAAACATTCTTCATTGGTGCTCCGCTCCTATGGGTCTTAGCGTGATGATATATAGCCTATAACCATTCTCGATAAATGAGCTATATAACACTGAAAGAATTTTTCAAATTGGACCAGTCACTCACAAACTTTACCTCTTAATATTATAATATTAAGTATAGATTACTTTTTACTACGAATTGTTTACGTATTTTAGGTATATTCAGAATAAAAAATAATTGACTATATTCCTCTTAACATCTTAGTTTACCTCGATGCAAAATTTTCATTGAGAAGTCGTAAAATGGTAACTGAGAACAGGTCTATTGTAAAAACGAAGTTGACAAAGTTATCGTCTGTGGAGTTTATTCCTTTATAGTTTATTCAGAATGTTTTCGCATTTTAACAAATATGTGTAGTAAATATGTTTTATTTATTTAATTCTACTTTATTCATGTTCGTATAAAATATATATAAATATTTAATTGCTTATACATATAATGCAATCTTGGACAAATTTACTTTGAAGTCGCGTAGAAGTTTGTTTACAAAATGATCTGCAGGTCTTTGTTGTGCTTCACTAGTGAGTTGTGATTATTTGAATATGTCATTGCACTTTAACTGACGGATGGTTTAGTTACGGTAATGAAATTAATATTTATTACATATTAGAGTAAATAATAATCTAATCATTTCAAGATTTAACTATGTTATTATATACATATATCAACCAAATATATATTTACATATAAATTTCTTCTGTACGTGTGTATGTCACTGAACACCTCCTAAGCGGCTTGACCGATTTTGATGAACTTTTGTGTGCGTTTTCCAGTGAATCCGAGAAGTTTAGATAAGGTAGGTGAGGCTGCGGTTGAATTTTTTATTTTTTATTATCAAGGCAGAACAACGTCCACCGGGCCCGCTAGTAAGATATTCAAATTTATTAGTTGTTTTTTTAATCCTTCATTCATTCGATTTGAGTACATAAAACGTGACTCATAGATACAGAGGCGTTGACAATGAATTGGATGATCTAATACAATTAATTGCGGGAAATTGTAACAAAGAACATACAACATATCAAATTTCAGTCATTCCACGGCAAAATGAAGAAAAGTAGTGGTTAAGTAATTTGTGGTTTAAATAGAAGTGATTGTAGAAAAGATATATTTTATTTAATTAATTGTAAAAAATAATTATCTTGGGATATCTTCCTTTGTTCCTATGTTAAATAATTCTACTAAAACTATACACAATGTAAAATACTTAATAGTAGTTATAAAATCGAATGTAAAACCATTAAACATTAAATATGACTTCATCTTTTTGTTGTATGTGTCACATTTTGAACATTTACAATCAAGGGCGATTGGAGCAGCCGATCCGTACTTTCTAGAAGAAGGCCATTTCAACAATGAAAAATTAAAAGCATTTTCGTATATTTTTACGTTTTTCTATATTTTGTTTGTGAGACATGCATGAGTTAAGTTCAAGTTCTATACTTGAATGCATTGTATTAAGAATAAGCAAGGAGACAATGTAATCGAATATATAATTACATATATTGTAAAATTACAGTTGAAATAATAAAAAATTGTATAATAGTAGTGTAGGTAAACTAAATTATGCTATGTTTTCTACAGATTCAGCTTGTAAGAAAGTTTTTGGTGCCTTTTGTGTATGGTGAAATGGAACTATCGTTCTCTTATTAAAGTCTTAATTATGATTTGTATATAATTTGAATTTATTATGTTGAAGCTGATATTCACCCATTTTTCTTATAGTTTTAGTATTCGAAACGTGTAATTAAGGGGCGGTTCTCGCATCATCCTAAAATTGGTTTTGAGTTTACTTTTACGAAACATGTCATTAAGAGAAGGATCTTATACACCATCCTAAAGTTGGTTTTGAAGCGCTGCGTACACTATCGAAATAGGGAGTGCAAAATACATTCTTAGTTGACAAATATAAAACCACAATTTTGGTAGGTTTGACACTGCTCCGCTAACCGGTTTCTATTAAGTGTTATCTACAACTCTTTTTAATTAAAACATTTAAAACCACATAAATAAAGAGATAAGTTCATTTATTTACATGTTTGCTAAAAATCAAAAAAATATTTACATCAAAATAAAACTGTTGATTGGACCTCACTTCAATCAATTGGTAATTCTTGGAATAAACGGTCACATCTATTTCTGAACAGATGATTCAAAACCGTTTTGCGTTTTATTAGTATAACTGATTTTTGTATCACCTGTTTTTTATTGTTATATAATAATACTTATGTAGCTGTGTCTGTGACTACGCGCATGTTTGATATTATTTGTTTCCACTACTGTATGTAATAACTAGTATTCGTTGTTATTAACACACATTGTAATAAAGAGATAAATTAATTAAACATGTAGGTATTTTTTGTATTCAAATATCTATTCTTATCGATTTTCAAGGCGATCGGTGAAATGAATTTGAATGGTAATGAAGTGGATACTATGAACTTTTTTTTTCTCGAACTGGATACGCTATTGGCCTAGCAAGGGCTTAACAGCTTCACCGGACTATAAATACTATGGATATTTACCTATCTAATATATAAAAATCTCGTGTCAAGGTTTTTGTGTCCTCCTACAAGGCTCGACCGATTTTATGTGCATTTGGTAGTATGAGAATAGGTTGTAAAATATATTATATACCACGAGTGATTAGGGTGTCGCAGTCCAGAATTTTTTTCTAGATTTTTGAAAAAAAAAAATTTATTGTCACCAAAAATACAACCTCAAATTTTCATCCTCCTCTACGCCACACATGCGTAAGTCATTCACTAAACCAACTAGGTATGTGTCTGAGTGAATCCCTGAATTGTTTGGTTTCACATTTGGAAACGGTGGCAGTCACTGTACTCGGGTTTTAGGTTTTTAAGATTTTTCGAGGTTGAAAATACAACTGGAATCGGTAGGTAGCGGTTTTCATGCAGACGAAGTTGCGTGGGTAAATTAGTTTTATATAGTAATTTCCATGCCCTGAATTGTTTGGTTTGATAATTGGAAACGGTGGCAATCACTGTATTCGGATTCTAGGTTTTTAAGGTTTTTCGAGCTTAGAAATACAATTGGATTCGGTAGGTAACCGTTTTCACGCAGACGAAGTTGCGTGGGTCAGCTAGTCTTTTATACTAATTTCTATATATAATATTTACATCATTTTGTACAATAAATGTAATATGATGTACGTTTAAAAGGTGATATTTAGATATATATCGTAACAATTTCAATAAGTCCGAGGTTTTCATTTCTCTGTGAGGTGATCATTATTATTCTTATTAAAGCAAGATTTGTCGTTACGTTTTCTTGAAGTGCCTATATGTTTTAAGTCAATTATTATAATATCGATGGAGCAATCAAGCGTTGAGCTCGTTCCGTGCGGATGAATCAACCTCGAATGGGTCGCCTTACCTACTATAATATATCGTTACAAGGTAAGTTATGTATAAAGGTGTATTTGTCACAGGATTTATATGAATGCACGCTGAGCAAGTAACAGTTGTTTAAGAGTTAATCTGTTAAAAACTAGCTGCTCTTCTCAGCTTCGTACGAGTGTGTTAACGAAAAAAGCGAGATCAAATCTTTTGCATTACAACCATGTAAATAAATGATTAATTAAGTAAATTATTAATTAGATTAATAATAGATTATTATTAATCTATAATTTTTTTCTATGTTTTTGAAGGTAAGTACTGTCTGCTGTCCAATTCACTCATTTTTATATGGACAATTTTAAAACTAAATTTTTACTTTTCCATACTATCACACATTTTCTTTTTATACAAAACTTGCTCTGGCAATCACATATATAAAAATAAATTCGTCAAATATGTGTAATCGTTATGAGATGATGTGTTTACATACATTCGCCAATTGAAATTTCTTTCTATATATTCAAAGACCTGTGAATCTGGCTAGAAATAGGAAAGTATGCATGACTTTCATGACGTCTTGTGTGATAAATATCATAATATCGTACTTACAGAACGTTGTAGTGTTTCACATTTCGATATTGAAAAAATAATGTATGTTGACACCAACAGCCAGTACCGTAGTTAAGATTTTGATGAGGGCAGTTTATGATTACTATTCCTTATTATGCATTTTCGATTGGAAACTATAACTGTTGACGACTATACATTCAGTATTATAGAGCTATCCTTACATGAAACGAAATATTTACGAATTATAAGATTACGAAAATTTGCCAGATTAAGCCCCCCTCGGCAGCGGCTCAAGTCTAGGTCCGTTCCTTCGGCGTAGAGCCCTTGAATGCGCTGCTCGCGCGATACAGTAACACAAATTCTTACAACACTGCGACAACATCACACATATCACCTCCACACACGTACACTCACACACGCATACACATGAAAGTGGAAGGGTCTTATTTATTTCCCTTATCAAACTGAAATTATATATATATATATATATATATATATATATTATATATATATATATATTTCGTATCGGATAATTTTCTAAACTATTGTTGTTGTTGTTGAGGTATGTATGCTTGATACACATATATGTTTTAACGACTCATATATATATGAATAGTTTAACTCAAGGGGCTTGGACCGCGGATAGTTGAGGCGGCGTGGGCGCTCGGACGACTCCTCCCCAATACGGGGGGCCGGGTTACCGCCTGCCGCCGCCTCAACATGGGGGTCATACTATCCATGGCCGCCTACGGGGCACCGTTGTGGGTAGACGCCCTCAACGCCACCAATACCCGTGCGCTTTCAAATGCGCAGCGCACCGTGGCGTTGAGGGTGATAAGAGGGTATCGGACGGTGTCCGCGGCAGCGGCCATCGTGCTGGCTGGCTCCCTTCCCTGGGAGCTGGAGGCGCGAGTGCTGGTTGCCGTTTACGAATATACGGTGGCCAAAAAGCGGTCAGGGGAGCCTCCAGCTCCCACGGAAATAGAGGCAAGGAGAAAGATGGAGAGGGGCACAATGATGGAGAGGTGGAGGCAGGACCTGGCTAACGCGCAGTACGGCAGATACAATCGACGCCGTCCGCCCGGTCCTGCTGGAGTGGTGCAATAGACCATGTGGCTCCCTGACGTTCCGTCTGGTGCAGGTGCTGACCGGGCACGGCTGCTTCGGTTGGTACCTGCACCGGATAGCTCGCAGGGAGCCAACCGCCGTATGCCACGGGTGCGTCGTTGAGCCGGACACCGCGCAGCACACTTTATCTGAGTGTGCTGCGTGGGAGGAGCAGCGCCGCATTCTGGCTGTTGTGGTAGGAGAGGACTTCTCGCTGCCGGGCATGGTCGCGGCCATGCTCGGTAGCGAGGATGTATGGAACGCAGTTGCCTCCTTCTGCGAGGAAGTCGTTTCGCAGGAGGAGGTGGTGGAGAGGGCCTGCGAGGACGATCCACTAAGCGGCCCTCTCCGCCAACGGAGGACAGGCAGGAGGAGGCGGCAGTTTGACCGCCTTCTCCCGCCACCGTAGCCGGACCTAGGGATAAGTGAGTCGGGGGGCCACACCGCTGGGCGGCACGATGAAGTCTATAGAGATCTCGTACCGCCCCAACCATAGCGGAGGACGTACACCGTGGGGTTTTAGTCCGTGCGAGTCGGACATAACCCACCCTCTCCCCTGGGAGGGCGGGTATCCATAAGGGATTTCCCCATGTTAAAAAATATATATATATAGGTCGCATAAGGAGGTTGGGCCTCAGGGTGGCCCTCGAGAATACCGAGGGCATACTTTTTCATGGGCCTCGGTGGGTGCCACCACCTGGGGCCCACATAATGGTGGAGGGCGTCAGGATCAGGGTGGGGGCCCAAATGAAATACTTGGGCCTCACCCTGGACGGGCGCTGGCATTTTGAGCCCCACTTTGCGGGACCGGTTGCTCCCCAATGTAGGGGGGCCGGGTGCCGGGTGCCGTCGACTCTATATGGAAGTTGTGCGGACGATGGCAGCCTACTGGGCACCGGTGTGGGCAGATGCCCTCGGTGCCGATAGCGTGCGCGCGCTGCGTAATGCGTACCGCACAGTGTCCTCGGCGGTGGCCTTTACGCTCGCTGACTCCCTTCCTTGGGAGCTGGGGGCAGGGGTTCTCGCCGCCGTGTACGAATTCACGGCGGCGAGGAAACGTAGTGGGGAGCCTCCGGCTCCCAGGGAGATAGAAGTCAGGAGGCATAAGTTGCGGGAGGGCGCAATTAGGAGGTGGATGCAGGACCTGGCGGACGCGCCCTTTGGGACGTACAACGTTGACGCCGTCCGCCTGGTCCTACGGGAGTGGATTAATAGGGAGTGGGGCTCCCTGACGTTCAGGCTGGTGCAGGTACTGACCGGACACGGTTGTTTCGGGTGGTACCTGCACCGGATCGCTCGCAGGGAGCCGACCGCCGCCTGTCATGAGTGCGGTGCTGAGGAAGATACCGCGCAGCACACGCTTTTCGAGTGTGTTGCGTGGGAGGGACAGCGTCGCACTCTAACGGCGGCGGTAGGAAGGAATTTGTCGCTGCCGAGTGTGGTCTCCACCATGCTCGGTAGCGAACAGGCGTGGCGAGCAATGGCCTCCTTCTGCGAGGTGGTCATCTCGCAGAGGGAGGCGGCAGAGAGGGCCCGCGAGGTGGATCCTCTGAGTGGCCGTCTCTGCGAACAGAGGACCAGCAGGAGGAGGCGATTGCACAGGTCCGGCGGACGAGGCGAGGTAACTAGTGTGTACCCAGTCTGCCTCTCTATAGGTAGGAGCCCAGCGGCCACCTTCCGACGGGCGGACCGTTGGGGCGGCTCTACAAGGTTGAGTAGCAAGTACGATCCCTTGCCGCTCCAACGATTACGGTCTGATGGTACACCGTGGGGTTTTAGTCCGTGCGAGCCGGACATAACCCACCCTCTCCCCCGGGAGGGTGGATATCCATAATGGATTTACCCACGTTAAAAAAAAAAAGGTAGATAGGTCGCGAATTGCATGTATCAGGCAACAGCCCAAGCCGAGGTGTGCCGTGCACCTTTGAGCTAGTTGTCAAATAAAATCGGCTGAGTGTCTTAAGCGCTCGCCTTAGTAGTCCGGTGAAGCTGTTAAGACCTTGCTAGGTCAATAGCGTTGTCAGATCGAAAAAAGAAGTTATGAAATACATATACAACTTATCGTGGTACATATGTGTGTCTAAGTCCTATATGTATGAATAGTTAGCTTATTTTAGCTTAGCTCGGTTAGATTCGCGATATTACGTAATCAAGGCAACGTGCACCATTAAATGTATAGCTAATTAAAATCGGCCGAGTGCCTTAAGCGCTCGCCTTAGTAGTTCGGTGAAGATGTAAAGGCCTGTTAAACCTCGATAAAATAAACGTTGTTATCGAATTTTTTTTTTACATTAATTGGACTCACAAAGCCGCCACACCTCTGAGTACAGCCCTGTTAATATCGTTTACAAACAAAAGTCTAGACAAATAATATTTTTAGCGACAATAAAAGAAAAAGTATCGTAAGAATGAGAGCGAAACGCGACCGTTGCCAAACATTCGACACTATTCTAAACAGTAGAAAGTGACCCGATGTCGACAGAGGTCGGAAGTGTTTTCCAATCGTCAACAACTAGCGACCCTTGAAGAATCACTCACCGAAGCTATCCATACTAAAGACCTAATATTATTGCATATTCATATAACAACGTCTAATAGCCATAACTGATTGAAATTACGTATTTATATTAATTAGTACATTTAAAATTCAATATACTAATGACCGTCCTACTCGACATTCAACCATATTTCGGTAATCTTTTAAGTTTAAATTAGTTTTTGTCATTGAGTAAACAAATACTGCAAATTGTAGATCTAAGGGACGTGTATGACATATATAGACTTACAAAGATTTCGACTCGTCATTGGTAAGAAAACAAATGAATTATTTCCATTTTTTTTAATAGCACTAAAGATGGTCAATGTATACTAATATTATAAAGAGGTAAAGTTTGTGAGTTTGTGACGTTGTGAATTGTGGTGTTGTAGGGTGTAATCTCAGGAACTACTGGTCCGATTTGAATAATTCTTTCAATGTTATATAGCTCATTCATCGAGAATGGTTATAGGATATATATCATCACGCTAAGATCAATAGGAGCAGAGCACAGATGAAAATTGTTTCAAAATCGGGATGCTAAAATAAAAAATAAAAAATGTTTTTTCTTTTTGAGAACTGCTGCGTGTTAGTGTTGGTGTTAGTGTATCTATTCCACGCGAACGAAGTCGCGGGCAGTGGCTAGTAATTCAATATACATACTAACAAAAAAAAGTCAGTTGACAAATAGGAAGAAGACGTACTTAACTCTTTTGTCTCTACATATCAATCTATACCTATATATAGAATTTAATATAAATTACTATTAAATTATAGGTACACAAAACTTGCAAAGGTTTTTAAATCACCTTAACCCTTTACCTAGGGCAGACGACACAAGAAGAAATTTCAAAGAGTTAACACTATCTGCATCATCTTATCTTCTCTTCTCTTCTATTTCTGTGTAATTTCTATTACATACGAATGTTCTTATATCTGAAATCAAAAAGTCGAACAACGGTCGACAGATTCCAATGAGGTATTTTTCATGTTCCTACAGACATTATATTCAATTTTTTTTCCCCTACAACGAATATGATTTTCTACTCTTCAATAACAATTTGAATACGGAGAATAAAACAAATAATAACAAATGCTCGCAAAGTTATTTGTATAGGAAGTAGGTATACTCGTATGTATATAGAATGATGTAGGAACATTTTAGAATCATACACTCTCAAATCATCAATACGAAAGTTGGCAGATCTATGTGCTTCATTGCTATATCTTTATTAATATTATAAAGCTGAAGAGTTTGTTTGTTTGAATACGCTAATCTCAGGAACTACGGGTCTGTAATTCTTTCCATGTTAGCTCATTTATCGAGAAAGGCTATAGGCTGTATACCATCGCGCTAAACCCAACAGGAACGGAGCACCAATGAAGAATGTTTCAAAATCGGTGTACGTATTGTTTAAAATTATTTTCACCTTCTACGTAAACGAAAGAAGCAAATTTATTTACATACCAACAGTCCAATATGTAGATAAGTAAATAAATTAAAGCGACGAGGGATGATTTTATTATTTTAGTATCGTGGCTAAATCCCTTATGGATACCCACCCATAGAGTGGGTTATGTCCGACTCACATGGACTAAAACCCCACGGTGTAACATCCGCCGCATGTTATAGGCGGCCAGGGATCAGTCTGCCTCTCTCCTGAGAAACCGCCCCTACCCTGAGAAACCGCCCCTGCACGTTGGATTAGTTGCTAGCTTGTTGGGACATCGCTGTTGGTTGTTGGTGTATTTCGATAGCCGCATCTGAGAGCCAGTCTCGTATATGCGTATCTTAAGACTACATTGTTCTTTAATATCCGATGACATTATTCTCAAACGCTATAACCTATAAACTGTATATATATAAATTTCTTCTGTACGTGTGTAATGTGTATGTTACTGAACTCCTCCTAAACGGTTGGACAACTTTTGATGACATTTTTTGCAAGTATTCGGGTGGATCCGAGAACGATGTAGAATCACATTTGGACTTGGTAGGTGACGCTGCGGGTGAATTTTAGTTTTTTTTTTTATAAGGACAGAACAAGGTCCATTAGGCCCGCTAGTAAACTGTATAAAAAATTCGTCACGAAAGTTGCTAACTAGATATATGGACACGGAGATTTTTTTACACAATATCCATTGTATTGAATGAACTATTTCTTACCACATATTACAATTATATCAAATCTAAAGAGGATTCCGTCTAAACGTCTCCACTACTCCGCGAAACTTATATTTATTATCCAATAAATGAAGTCCATTGTTATAAATTTTAAAAGGCACTGCCTTCATTTTTTGGTGGTTAATGAAGGATCCTATAAAATAATAATGTTACTAATTCTTTCAATGTAAAAATTTTAATCATCGTTACTCTAGAATACGCTCAGTACAATTGTAATTGAGATACGTTTATATAATTAGTATAATTTAATTCTTCCTTGATTTTATATTACACAGCTTATGGGCATAAAAACTATCTAATCGCGAATTTGTATATAGATAATTTTGGCACTCGACATGCTTGATTAGTAAACCACGGGCACTTGATACTAACATTCAAATTATATTACCTTATTATATAACAACGCGGTCAACCATAGAAATAATGGGCATGCATATAAAATATACAAAAATCAATGTGTAATACTTACAAAATTAATATACTCTAACTATAAGGCGTTTTATCTAAAATTTACTTTTTTATTTTAGAATGGGCAAATATTTAAACAAATTTAAATATATTCATATTAAAAATGAAAGTATATTGTAATAAACTCTTACCTAAGTTTTTATAGAGTCGAAAAACAAACAAAACATCTACAAACATGCTTAGTTTTAATAGTAATAGGATTCGGGACATCTGTCGTGTAGTTAGACACAGTCAAGAAAGTAAAAAGAAAGTGGTAGCTATCAACAAATGAAAGTGAAAAAACATAAGCGAATTATTAAAATCTTACTAAATTTATTACGCTAATAACACGAATGAACGAAAATCGTACACAGATAATATATAATTATAACATTAACAAACGGTGGAAAGTATGTCAGTCAGCGATGCGGCGACGTTCTACCTAGAGAATGCATTTCCAAAGTACCATGCGTTACGGAACTAACATTATATTATCTTAAAGATCTTATAAGACATTAAAATACTAAGTAGTTCGGTGAAGCTGTGAAGGCCTAGTAAGGCCAATAGCGTAGTCAGTTCGAAAAAAAATAATTAAAATACTAATAATTAGTTTTTGACCACGGCTTTGCTCGCATTAATTAAAATTTCATCTATCCCTAGAAAACAGTATTTTAGTCTGGTTGAAAGGTACCCTATGCTACTTTCGCATCCGTATATTATAAAGCTGGGGGATTGTTTGGTTGAACGCTCTAATTTCAGGAAGTAATGGTTTAATTTGAAAAATTCTTTCATTATTAGATATCTCATCAACTGAGGCTAAGCCTATATATCATCACTCTAAGACCAATAGGAGTGGAGCAACAATGAAGAATGTTTCGAAATCGTATTTTTCCTTTTGAGAGCTTCCGCTGCGTGTTAGTGTTAGCCCAGAGTAACTATTTCACGCGGAGGAAGTCCGTCCGTTAGTTGTTAGTTGCTTAGAGAACTAGGAGATAAATAATATGAGTCTTAAAATGATAAATATGATATCACAACTGATTTTTCCCTGTATTTCCCTGTATGTATTAATTTAACATGGAATGTAATCAAGGCGTAATTACTTGTTATAACGTGTCACGTGTGTACTGTGAACATGCGCTCGTCAATGATGCGGTTTCGGTGAAATTAAATTCAAACGTTCCGGCAACCGTCGCGATGCTTCGCGACGCCTAGCAGACGAGCGAAAATCGGTCATTCACCTCCTTTAAGGATCTATTTTATTATTATTACATTTTTTTTTTAATCTTTTTCTGAAACGTATTTCATCTATACGGAATAATTAGACAAATGATTGTGTTAAAATATCTATTGAAATTTTTCCTGAATTTAACTTTTTATATGTTTCGTATATACATACTCTGATTTATTTATAAATATTAAATGCAGAGATAATCAATCTCTTGTACTTCTTGTCTCGAAGAGACTACCAAGTAAATTTATTTGTAACCGGATTATTCGACGTGATTTTGTTGAATACATACTTAATCAACACTTACTTGTCATTTCTAAAAATAATATCCTAATCCTAGTTGCTGTTATAAATGTGAAGAAGAATTTATCTGTTTTTTACCCTTTCATAACTATTTAACCGTTCATAAAATTTTGCAAACACGTCTTATTAGTTTATTATTCATTATCATCTAGAAAAAATTATATAATTATTATCTGTACACATATAACAAGGTTATACACCTAACGTGTTGGATCTTTTTTATTGTCAATATAATTGTTGGAGGTATCTTTGTATAAGTAATAAAATACAATTCCATCATTTTTAAAATGTCTGTCTATCTGTCCTCTGTCTGTTTGTTTAGTTTCATTAAACTCAGTTCACTACGTCAAAAGGTATAATAATTTTAATGACGATGCTTTAGTACGAGAAGAGTTTGGTTACATAAGGTTTCACGTGGACGAAGTTTTTTTTTCAATATGACTACGCTATTGACCCAGCAAGGTCTTAACAGCTTCACCGGACTACCCGTGGACGGAGTCGCAGAGCACAGCTACTTAAGAGTATAAATTCTGAACGGTATTTTAGGTTGCTTCTTGATTTGAACTTAGATAATAGTATCAAAATAATATAATAAATAAAGCTTTTAAAATGAAATTAATTTATGTTAGAGTTTGTTTCTAAATGTTGGTTCTGTCTGTAAATTATTTCATTATTTTACTAAAATTTTGTCAAAATTGATTGGAAAATTATTAACAATCATATTTTAGATATAAAAAGATGATTAAAAAGCATTGAACTTTATTTTATATAAACGGTTTTTAACATTTTGTACACGCGATCCCTGAAAAATAATAAAAATAAAGAGTGTTAACAATGCCCTTGAAATATTTTTTATTCTGAACTGATTACCACCGCACTTTGTACAAAGGAAGTACACGTCATTCTAAAATTACACTCATGTCACTCTACCCTATTAAAATGATCAGTAATACTCTTAGAGATTACAAACTAATATATTTATTCTGTATAATAAAATGACGAGTCAAGAATAATTGCTCTATAAAATGATGTGCAGAGCTACAGGTTGGTATAATTATAATTGTCATACTTAATATATGTAGTTCACGCCATCTATATATTTATTTGTGAAACTCATAATGGAAAGATATATTAAAGTTTGCGCAACAAACCATTTTACTAATATCGTGAAATCATACAAGATGGCGCTAGCCGACGCCAGTAGTGTACATATAAATGTATAGATGGCAATAGTGCCAACGTAATTTTTTTTTGTTAAAGATTTATTTTAAAACTATTGGACAGAACCCACAACTTCTCCGTTGTTTATTAACTTTAAAATACATTTTATGCACAGAAGATTAACATAAAAAATTTAAGCAAAATTATACTTCCCTTACTTATCTTTAGTCTTTTCTAGTGCTTTTAAAAAATAGTGAAATCTTTCCAGTAATTTTTGCGTGAAGTACATGATGGCAAACCATTTTTTTATATAAAACATGATTAAAAGTAATTTAATTAACATAGACAATAAATATCTTATAATTTTATCCACTGTATATAATTTTCATTAATAACATATGGCTTAATGTTTATTAAGTTTTCAGTCAATTTACTTATGCAAATTTCATTTTTTTTCCTTCTCCGTTTAATCTACGCCATTTTCTTTGTATTTCATTGTCAACGTACATAAAAGCATTGTAAGCCTCTTATATGTAAGTGTAAATGCGTTGTTGGGTACAAGCCTAGATTTGTTTTATTATCAATCTTTCTTCTATTGTGATCGTTGTTTGTTGTGTTGTTTATAAGTATAAATAAATAAATAAACGCTATGTTGCATTACTATTAATTACTTTATCTTAATACATAATTGGGTTCTAAACATTTTAGACAATTCACTTAATGGCATTTTATTGATTTTTATTTTTAAAATACAATCTTTTTTTAAATAATTAGGACTGTATAATAATCAAATTAATGATATAAATTGATTAGAACTAGCAGTTAGAAAAAAAGACACTATATAATATCTAAATACATATTACTGTTACTGTTGGCGGCTTTTTTTTTCCAAATGACTACGCTATTGACCCAGCAAGGTCTTAACAGCTTCACCGGACTACTAAGGCGAGGGCTTAAGGCACTCAGCCGATTTTATTTTGGCAACCAGCTCAAGGGTGCACGGCACACCTTGGCTTGGCTGTTGCCTGTTGCATGCAAAATCGCGACCTATCTTAGCTAACCTAGCTAACTATTCATATATTCATGAGTTATTGAAACGTATATGTGTACCAAGCATACACGCCTCAACAACTCCTCCATATATTTATTATCGGAAAATTAAGAGTTTTTCAGTTCCATGAGGGAAAAAAGTAAACCCTTCCACTTTCATGTGTAAGCGTGTAGGTGCACGTGTGTGGGGGTGATCGTGTAGTGTTGTAGCGGTGATGTATATTTGTGTGTCACCGTATCGCGCAAGCAACGCACTCAAGGGCTTCCTACCGAGGGATCGAACCTAGGCTTGAGCCGCTGCCGTGGGAGGCCTAATCGGGTGTGCGGGAGCGAAATTAACGCCCAGACCACGGCGGTGTGATCTGTGGTTACGCGGGCGTGGGCGTGAACACACTCTGTTTCGAGGGACAGACGTGTACTGATCGTTCGCTGACGTGATTGAATCAGGAGGGTCGGTAAAAATGTGTCGCGGACGTCTTTTATAACGCGCAACGTTAGGTACGGGTTCATAGTTTGCGGCGGATACCACTAACGGAAAGCGTTGGCGGCTAGTTACTTGTTCCATTCAACAACAATGACGTACTATAGTACTGTATATCAGCCAAATTATTTATGAAAACAACATAATTTTTATCACATGAAATATAAACTATTATTAATGTATTAAAATATATAATTAATATAAACAATTTCGCATTGAGACGTTACTTTTTTGTTCTCTCAATTCAATAATACTGTGTAACGCCGTATAAGGAAGTTTCAGTTACGAATATTGTAACATGAAGCTATCTACTTATAAATAACCAATTTTATATTAATAAATATGAAACATTCGAAGAACTTACAAAAGAAGCAAAAAAAGATATTTTTTAAACTTCAAAGACAGATCGATTCGTTCTGATTTAAATTTATATAAACAGACATCTCAAACGAAGCATGTTTTTTGCTGGCCATATAATAAATAAGTAGGTCTTGTTAAGGTTTACAAATTGCAAGTATTACACATTAAAAACGTGTTCAATGCAGCAAGGCAATCGAAGAAATAGCTATTTGTGAAATTGTTTAAATTACAAGGCAGCTTTAAAATAGGCAATTTAGAAAAATCGTGGCAAGAATACTTGTATTTGGAACTAGATGATTCTCGCTCGCTTCACTATGCTCGTCTTTTGTTTTTAATGGTCGTAAAAATGTATACAACAGTATATCGAGGAAGAATAGCAAAGATAGTCAAGGGCAACTAAAAAAATAATATTGTAGAACAATTTCTGTAAGATTCCGCATCAAATGGTCCTAGCCCTAGGGCGAAATGTTCAGTAATTTTATCTTTTTTTTCCTCGAACTGACCACGCTATTGACCTAGCAAGGTCTTAACAGCTTCAAGCTACAATGGAACTGTATTTTAATTAGTAATACGTAACAGTGACCAATTTGAAGTCAGTTTTAAAAGGCTTAATGTGTCTTTTATGCAAAAAAAATAATTCAAAATTGTATAATGTAAAAAATAAAATATATGCTTTATTTTTCTATATGCAATTTTTTTCGATGCAACATTCGTGTTACCTTAAAATACAACCAAATCCGTTACCTAAAAAGGAGCGCATGTCCGTCTTTCTGGTTTTGTAAAATCAAAAATGTTTCGTCCATGTAAACCGCCAGCCCCTTGCTCGGTGGATCTTGTTTCAGTTTTTTTTCCTCGTCGGAGATGTATCAGACGTATTATCCTGGAAGCTTTGCCGGGCGTGGCGGGGCCGGTGAACGAGGTACGAACGCGTGCGCATAACTTCGCAATGACGTCACTCGAGGGTTTGGTAAAAAACGCCATGAACCCAATTAGTCAAGGTCTCCGAGACTTCTGCATAATATTATAGATATGTTAAAATGATTCGCCCCGAACTGGACGTTCACTAGTCGGCCATAGTTGCATTAATACGAGATATTTATATTCCTTCGTGTTTAAAATGCAGAATGAATATATGATAGCGAAGCAAAATGTAATGTTTTTTTTTTTTTAAGTAGCCGTTATTTTCTTTATTTTAACATAATGTAAATGAAACAAAGCTCTTAACTAAACATTACATTTACATTGGTTTAATAAAACGATGTAATTTATATTTATTTACTTATAAATAAGTTTCACCTGTTTGTTCGGGCTAATCTCCGAATAGCTCAATCGATTTTGGCGAGACTGTTACAAGCAGATAGATAATTGTTTAGATTTATAATATAGATTTACTATATTAATAAAATATTGTCAAAAGCACCAACTTTGTCAACCACTGTATCTTTGCACAAAAAGCAATCCATAAGCAAACCCATTGATGTGCAAAATATCTATGATAATACTGTATATTTTAATGGAAGGTAGCTAATTTCACGTTGTTTCAATCGTTTCTAAGATTACTGAGTAACTTGTGAGAATTTGTCGAAAGTTGATGCCTATTTTTCCGGATTGAAAATGTTAAAACATCAAGCAAACATCACCTATATGTTTTTGTAAGAAAATTTATATGATACGAAATCGATTTTAAAATGGAAAGATTTGATCATTTAAGATTATGTAGAGGTATTCGTGGAATTTATATTTGCGTCGAAAAGCGGAGTGGGCAATGTTGGCTAGAAGTCTAAATAAAATTACTCTAAAATTAAATAAAAACAACATATTTTTTTAAATAAATATATACATATGGTTACAGTAGTAATAAAACCAATAGGAAAAGGTTGAAGAAACGTCTGACGGTGATGTGATAAAAAAAAATTACTGGTATATATCAATGCAAAATATCTGTCTCCGATCATATAATGGTCATAAATTTCAAGAGATTTTGATAATACGTCTTTTATACACCTAGAACAAAATTTAAACACTATTTACAAGTTGTCAGGAATATTGAAAATTCCAAAAAAATAAATAATAGTAACTCACTTATAATGTTATAGTCGCATGTTTTCATAAAACGAAATATTTATCAAAGTTATTTAGTCCTATGATATATAAAAAAACATATATAGTATATTCATCTCTCGTTGTTCTCTATCCGTTTTAGACAGTTTTATACTCATCGTCAGGTATTGTGGGTAATTGTAATAAAAGCCGTTATAATTACGAGTTCACGAACCTTTTTGAACTGTAATTTAGTTTTAGCGAACTGAATTTAGAGGTTAGTTTAACATTATTTTTATAGTATGACGAATTAAAAATTTTAACAGTGCAATAAAACAACAAATCTAACGTTTGTTTAAGTACGTAAACATATTCTGTTAAACTTAAGCTAAATATTCATTTGCATGACGTTACTATAAAAAAATTCTAAGAATTCTATGACTGATGTCTCCGTTATTCAACTAAACTTATAATTCCTTTTATCTTGATACACGACTGCAGTAATCTTCAATAGATTGTCAGATTATAATTAATTTAAATTAATAAATTAAGTATTTATATTAGTATAACTTTCAACTCAGATATTCATTCGAGAGGTATTCAGGCATTAAGGTCACTTATAAAACACATGACTGGCGCCATAATAAATATAATTTGGTTTGCTGTTAATTAACTTTATGTCTGATTGATTCATGAAATTATTTATAAAACATACAACTCAACTATAGTTCTGCTGTCCAGAGAAAGAGGAGCTCGTACTGCCATTTTCTGTAATACTTAGTTTTATAGGTATCCGAAATCAGAAAGAAAATGTCTCTGTAATTGTTTCTTTTGTATAGTTATGAAGTTTTGTTCTCGAATTACAATTAGTTAAAAAAGGAGTTAGATGTACTTCGCTAACGGCGCAGAAATAATTCGACTTTTCTCTTATTTGTGTTTTAGGTAAATGCCTCTTTTCTTGCTGTCACCAGAATTGCAGTGACAATTAATCTGTTTGTACGTTTATCACTTATTTCTTTGGTTTAGTAAAAGGAAGGCAATTACAATAATTATTTTATTAAAATACTGCTTAACCTCAAAGCTGTGAACAAATAAAAAATTATTAAATTTGTACTTGTTATTTTCAATCGCTTAAATCGACGTTCATTGTATATTTACTTCATTGTTAATTCATTTATTGATATTTTGAACGTTGCTTAAGCTTCATACTTAGTGAATACTTTTTAAACTCAACAAAACACTAAACAACTAATCTCTGCAGACAGGTATCAGCCAGTTTTTGTAATATTGGTTTATCTAACAAGCTTTTAATAGGTAATATGATTTGCATTTAATTTCATAAAAGTTAATTACGGTTTCGTTAATTTAACACGATTTCACAAGAAAACAGGTTTCTCGGAATAGAAAATTGTTATTAAATTTAGATTTTTATAGACTCTAATTCAAAAAGAAAATAAACTTTTGCAAAAAGTTTAGGTTGTTTTTTTTGTTCCTTTCTATACAAGAATGTAAATACACACACACTAAAATAGTTGTTAATCATTATCTTATTATAATAATTATTAAAATATACAACACGTTCACGGTTCACGTACGGTGTCTATCTACAATACCATTGAGGAATATAAACACATTAAAATATACCTGATCGTCAATATAAAAAAAAACATATCTAGATATTATGTATATGTTTTAAGGGTTAATTCGAAGAGTGAAAAATATTTTATATACACACTCCTAGGTTTAGGCATACTTGAAAAATTAAACATTTTTTTCTTATATTTTACTTTCTATTGTTAATTTTTAATCCATCATTCGTCCAAATATCCTTCCGTTTTGATTAAAATATAACACAAAACATTCTAGTTGAGTTGTGGTAACAAGTTTTAAGGCGACTGATTAATTATGCTTTTTTTTATTGTAGCACGGCAAAGTGACTGCACTGTGCCTGATGGTAAGCACAGTACAATTCAAAAATAATAGCGACCACCGATTGACACACTGTCCATCGCCGGTCGCCACTATCATGCCGGCCTGTAATAAGCTGGATATGCACAGGCTGATCCCGAAACGCGAACCGTAGAAGCGAATCACTATTACGGGCTTTTTCGCCATATGCATGGTGGTTGTGACCCAGTCGGGCTGTAAAACCCTACAATCCCGCTATCGCCATTGCCTCGTTCGTTATTCAGCAGGGTGCACCACGTATGTATATATATATATATATATATATATATATATATATATATATATATATATATATATATATATATATATAATATATATATTTCTCTATTGTTCACAGGTGACAGTATGGGGTCACAATACGGTAGCTGAAGTCGTCTGTGAGCCGTTGCTAGAAGCGGGTGCAGTAATCGCCGGCTTACCTACAGGACCGCTGTCAGCTCCACTATCAGTTCCACTGGGCGGTTTACAGCCTCTACCTTTTACAGCACAATCTACACAACCCCCGGCTGCTTTACTTTTCTTTGGTGGCACCAAAGCGCCTGTGGAACCAAGATCATCAGCCGCGGTTTTAGAAGGAGAAGTGTTAGTCGCTGAATTCGAACCGCCACAATGGGACGGCCGTGATCTGGATACTTTCATTGCTTGGGAGAAGATTTATGGTTAGTTTTTAGGCTCGTTATTTTCAGACGTAACTTTTTTTAAATCTCGAGATTCTCCGTGGATTAGCAAGATATATAAAGTACAGCAATTGGTAAAAAATCGTTGCAGTAATATAAAGTAATCTCGTCTATAATTCAATTTATATATATTAGGAAAAGTTTTCAATTAAAGTCTGGTATTCATTATACTATAATGGTATAAGAAAAAAAATTAGGCAAAACATAGTTTAAACGAGAAACCAGTTCATAAAGTTTTCAAGGCGTGCACAAGTAGCTTCCCAAGTTAGAACTTCGATCAATACAAAAGCCTTCACTCGTTTAATATTCTAGAGGCAAACGAAGCAATGTTAGTAGAAAGCGGTTTGGCAATAATACGTATACGCATGCCTTCCATTGTCCGGTAATCTTTCGTAGAAGTCGCTTATATGTGTTGAGCTTGCACCATCGTGACAATAATATATAGTATAAAATAAATTAAGGCATACGAACTAACCGAATATGTAATTAATTTTCTGATAAGCGTTCAGATACAAAAACATTGAAAATATGTATCGAACTGCAAAATGATCTATTTTGTTTCATGCTGTTGGATGATTTGATGTAAAAACATATTACTTACACATTTCAACAATGATATAATAAATAAGTTACATTAATAATACATACATACATACATTAATAATACATAAATAATTTTTCCTTCAATGTCCTCTTACTTTCAATCATGTTAGTATTTATCCCTTTTTCTCAGCATAATTCTCATACGATTTTCTTTCTGTTTCAGCTTCTACACTGTTTTCTGCAGTAGAATTATACGGCAAACCATTATTACGTGCTGCAGTAATAACAAAAGAGGAATTTCATATTCTGTTTTATTATTTGGAATCTGTGTCTGAAGCCAGTGAAGCTCTCACAGAACGAATGAGAAAATATATTGATTCTGGGCTACTTATTAATGAAGGCAAAAATGACGAAGAAGTTGATTCAAACTCGTCTGTCACCGAAGAAGAACAGAAAAGTTTACTTACTGAACTTATCCAGGAAGGCATAATTACTCAACATGATGTAGACGCTGCATCGATGGTCACAGCCTCAGAATTTAATGAAGCTCAAGAAAAAACCAAATCAGACGATGTCTCCAGTGTATCATCTGTTAGTTTATACCGAAAAGTTATTGTCGATATCCCGATAAACTGTAATGAATCTGTAATTGATGGTTCAGTAATAGAAACCTCTGATAATTTAACAAATGTAACTGTTAGAGGAAGTGGGCAATGTTGCGCGGATCACAGAATATCTGCTGATATTACAGATAATGTTTGGGCTAACGTGAAATGGGATTTCCTTAATCCACATGATTTTGGTTACGACCAAGTTCGAACTGTGAAAAGAAGTCGCTCTGATTCTGCTATTACTCCTGTAGTTCAGAGGAGAAATGATGATCTCTACGAAAAATTGCAAGACGTGGAGCGAGAATCATGTGGGAGTATAACACCTTATGAATCCATAGAGGACTTGTATGATTGCATAAAAAATGCGCAGTATACTAGATTAGATGCCGAGGAATCGTCACCATCGACTGAGAGTCAGTCAGAACCACAATATCCAGATTACGATGAAAAGTCTATCACTACCCGTCAAAGCTCTGCAAGTAGTGAGAAGAGTGGAGCATCATCTGCATTTCAATTCTCTAAATGTAGTTCTAATGACTCTACAGACGCTTTTACATCATGTGAGTCCGCAAGTGGTATTAGCACATTTGTATCGAGCAAGATAGAATCACTTAAACGTCGCGAATTACCGCCACCACCAGTGGAAGGTGATACCGGCGAGAGCATGATTCTTTTAAAGCAACTTTTTATGGGCGAGTTAATGGACGCATATGGGGAGTATTTATCAGCTTATCCGTATGCACGAGCTCTTCTTCGTCGCAAATTACGTCGTGACGAGCACTTTGCAGCGCTTGCTGACATCCGTCGTGGTGCTGCCAAATATACCATTGCAGACTACCTCGAATTACCGGTAAGTAGTTGAACAATAAAATATATTTGGCTTTTACCATATAAGCAATAATATAGGTGTGTACATTAAGTGTTTAAATTGAGCTATTATTGTATATCGTAATGTTGTATTTCTTAGTTGTGCTTGATTCAAACGAACCGGCCGAGTAGAGTGAAGTGAACATGTCATATGTGGCCATTAAATTTAATGGACAATGGAAACGAGAACAATGCAATGGAGAGCAGTCCTGGGAGAGTTTGATTTAGAGCGAAAGGGACAGTTTGGTTTAAATCACGTTTGGGTGCGACAATGATCCAAGAGGCATGCGCACGCGTCGCCCATTCAATGCTAATAGACAAGAAGACTGCACGTGTAGCTCTCTCCATTCGTGATTGTAGGCATTGTTTACTTGAATATTTTATTGGAAATTTCATATTTCATTAATTCGTGCTATCTGAGTTTATATTAAAATGTGACTTCTTATATCATATTTTAAGATACAATTTATTTAGAAATTTGTCAGTATGTAGAGAAATAATTGTGCAAAATCAGTTCAAGATTCTAAATTTATCAATCAAACTCGGGTCTTTGACATTCATTAATAGATGTAATATATTTTAAATACAGATTTACTGAACATTTCAATGCAATAACGTAATCCATTATCGTCATAAAACTTTTATTTCGAATGTAACGTCCATACAATTACATAAATAATTAAATTAATCACTTCTTTATTTAAATCAATATCATGGATTTTTATATAGTAATTTTCTTTAAATATGGTATAAATTTGGATAAATAATAATCATAAAATAAAGATCGCTTGTATATGAATTAAACGAATACTCTGGATGTTCCAAAGAAAAATCAAAGAATAAATATTTTTAATAGTGAATAATTAGAACGAGTAAATGTTATTTTTTTGTTTATTTGCTTATAGTAAGATCGAAATAATTATAAAATGGCGAGTCTCTTTTAAGTAATAGAAAAGTTTAAAGCAACAGATGTTACTTCAAATTTTTTCACCGATTCATATTTTTAACGACTTAACTTATTGCTTTCAAAATTGTTCTAAATGTACACATGACCTTAGATAATGAATTTGTTGGCACAATTAAAAAATGTTACAGTTATTATAACCTTGTTAATGGCAAATTCATTGCTTCAATATAATATAAATTGATTCGGTCTCGATATGCGTATCACATAAGATAACTTAACTGTAGGGAATGTAAAAAATACTTAGAGCCGGCGTGAATGTTTTTTTTTTCTTGATCTGACTACGCTATTGACTTAACAAGGTCTTAACAGTTTCACCGGACTACTAAGGCGCTCGCCTTATGACACTCAGGCACACCGAGGAAACGGACCTAAGCTTGGGCCGCTGCCAAGGGGGCCTAATCTGGTGTGCGGGAACGAAATTTATCCCCAGACCACGACGGCGTGATCTGTTGTGAATGTTTAACTTGAATATGAAGGAAATAAAAAAGGTTATGAAATATATTTTAAAACTAGTATTGCGTGCTAACTGCTTACCTCAGTGGAGATGTAGCATAATTATAGATAGATTTTATTTTGCTTATTATAAAAAACAGAATCACGTATTGCAAAAATTTTTACCACGTTCATACCTATCTGATTGTATATGAACTACTTATTAAGGTTACGCAACTATTATTCTTTTATTACCATATTATTTTTTCATAAAGCGTGCAAATTAGATATCTTGATATATGCTAAACGAATCAACTAGGAATAAATTGGTTTTTTAAAATTTAGTAGAAAAGATAATATGTAAATATTATTGAGAACAGACTTGTGTTTTGAATGTATGAAATGTTACTTTTAATATAATGAAAGAACATATCTGTGGTGAAGTTCCAAAAGAATGTTAAATTTGGGGAATGTTTTGATTAAATTTTATTTATAGTTTTACTTCGAAAGTAGTATAGAAGATGTTAAATAATATTCAACACATCTTCTTTACAATTCTTACTTTGCCTACAGACATGATTCATAAGTTAGGAATGTCGAATATACAGCTAAAACTCATTAGCAGGGACAAGGGTCGCTGTTGACTGACGTGTCCATTTTGGATATGTATCTTTCGATAATCAAGACTATTTTATATGTTCTTTTTTCCATGGCTTACTTGTGTTTTAATTACTATTTATATTTCGCTTTTTAATCGAGAAGTGTACGGACCTTTCTACTTTTTTAACTGTCAAATTGAGTCTCCATTATATTTATCATAAGCTATTTTTTGCTTACATAACTATATTTAATTACTAGCTGTCCGTACCGAATTCGCTCGGGTCTACTAATGAATAAATGATTTTTTTTTTCCTTTAGAGTACTATCAGGTAATGAGACAAAATGGCAACTAAACAACGATCAATAGGGTCAATATGTATTGTATCGGGGATTTTTTGTTAAACACAATAAAATAATAATTATAAAGATGCAAATGTTGTAGTCCGGTGAAAATGTTAAGACCTTGCTAGGTAAATAGCGTACTCAGTTCGAGAAAAAAAAAGATGCAGATGTCCTAAAGTGACGCGCATACTTACATACCCCAATTAGTTTTATTTATGGGGATTTCAATTCTCCACGATGTTAATGCCCATACAATGTAATCTGATTTTAATCTATATATATGAACAAAATTGAAGTGGCACTATTAGATAATCTCCGAAATGGTTGAAATGGTTTTACAAAACTTTACTAGTAATTAGAAGACTTTTCAGTACATTATCTATCATATATATTATATAATTAAGACTTCCCATAGGGGTTAAGTAGGGATGACAAGATTGTGATTAAAATATATATATATGGCAACTATTTATTCAGATAATGCAGGCGGTTCTCATGAAAAGATAAGACCGTATTTAAGAACAAAGTAATGGGCATTGGTTGGTGTTAATTTTTTTTTTTGTTTCGAAATATCTACGCTATTGACCCACCAAGATCTTAACAGCTTCACCGGATTACTAAGGCGGGCGATTAAGGCACTCAGCCGATTTTATTTTGGCAACCAGCTCAAGGGTGCACGGCACACCTCGGCTTAGCTGTTGCCTGTTGCATGCAAAATCGCTATCTTAGCTAACCTAGCTAACTATTCATATATGTAGGAGTTGTTGAAACGTATATGTGTACCAAGCATACACGCCTCAGCAACTCCTCCATATATTTATTATCGGAAAATTGAGAGTTTTTCAGTTCGATGAGGGAAAAAAGTAAACCCTTCCACTTTCATGTGTAAGCGTGTAGGCGTGCACGTCAATGGGGGTGATCGTGTAGTGTTGTAGCAGTGATGTATATTTGTGTGTCACCATATCGCGCAAGCAACGCACTCAAGGGCTCCCTACCGAGGGATCGAACCTAGGCTTGAGCCGCTGCCGTGGGAGGCCTAATCAGGTGTGCGGGAGCGAAATTAACCCCCAGACCACGGCGGTGTGATCTGTGGTTACGCGGGCGTGGGCGTGAGCACGCTCTGTTTCGAGGGACAGACTGGTACTGATCGTTCGCTGACGTGATTAAATCAGGAGGGTCGGTAAAAATGCATCGCGGACGTCTTTTATAACGCGCAGCGTTAGGTACGGGTTCATAGTTTGCGGCGGATACCACTAACGGATTGAGATGATTCGCAGCTTTTTCAAAATAAGGTCTAGGTCTAGGTCTCTATAGAGATCGACTATCCGAATGTACCACGGAGCACCGGTCACTTTACGTAAAGTTGGTGTTAAATAGAAAGAAGTTAAAACATTGGAATGTAAATGCTATAGGTTATTAAGGATTCATAATATTATGATGATACAAGCAAGTTTTTGATATAGATACGATCAAAGCTTAATGTTACGCCTACGCTAGCTCATTTACAAATTGCTGAACTTGTTAATGTGAGTAAGCAGTCACGTCCACGTTTAATACTAATTTATACAGCACCCTTCTAAGAAACATAGTTAATATGAAATTACATCTATATTAGTTAATATTATTTAAACATCTTGTATTACTGTTTCTTTGTAGTCGATAATTATTGTCGTTACTGTGTCTTCGTAGTCGATAATTATTGTATTTATTGTTGTATGAACCACTAAAACTTAACTAACAATAAACGTCGTGTTGGCCGAAATGCGATTAAAGTAAAACTTTTTCAATATTTTTGATTGTGTCAGTAGGTATAAAAATTAATTAAAAATTTTTAGAAAAAAAAATATTAAATTGAATAATAATAGACTATAGAATTAATTATGTATATACGGGCGCCCGACCGTGCTGCCATCTGGTTTCAATGTAACAAATTAAATCAAGTATTCATTATCTGTAGTGCCATCTATCACCTAATTCGGAACTTAAATGACACAGAAAATATTATTAGCAATTTTTTGTTATAAAGTAAATAAAATTTAGGTAAGTATGAACAGATTTACTATGATAAGTCTTTCTTTGTCCATCCCTTTTTCCCATTATTTGGGGTCGGGTCTCCTCACATGTTTGCGCCAAACTAATCTGTCTTGGGTTGGCGATTCTTGCAACTGGGCTTTCTTGAAGTCTTTTGCAATATTTGACCACCAAGTCAAAGGTGGGCGGCCTCTACTCTTTTGCGTTCGGGTAGGTTCAAAGCTAGTTGGACCACATGATCTTCCTTACATCTTTTTACATGTCCATACCATCTGAGGCAGTTTTCGGTCATCTTGTCAACGATTGGTGCGACTTTAAAGCTTCGACGTATATATATATTGGGTATTTTATCGAGTCGAGTGACATTTCCCGCCCACCTCAGCATCTTCATCTTATTGACATGTACTTTTTGTTCATGGGCCCTTTTGATAGTCCAGCACTCTGTTGCATATAGTAATGCCGGTCGAATTGCTGTCTCGTAGACTTTTCCCTTTGTTTTTCTATAAAAACATACCCATGTATACGAGGATCACACATCATCCCTGTAATCGCTCTCCACTTTTGCCATGCAACACCTATCCCGTGAGAAACATCGGCGTCTACACTGGCATCTTTTGTAAGCACAGAGCCTAAGTACTTGAATTTCTCTGTTGTGGGGACAGGTGTTTGCCCAATGTATATTGTTTCAACTTGTGTGTTACCGCTGAAAGGGCATTTCAAGTACTCAGTCTTACTCCTACTCACTCGTAGACCATATTTCTCTAGAGAATATGTCCATCTATTAAGAAGCTCTTGTAAGTATTGTGTCGTATCGGCTGCCAAAACTATATCATCAGCATATAACATGTTCCATGGCAGGGCAGGGCAGGGTAGACTGTATGTTTTTAGTTAGATTATTTACTATGATAATCAAATTAATTATGATTTAATAGAAGTTTTGGTTATGTTTCATTATTGATTCGGATGGTACAGAAACGTGACGTCATTATTGCCGTAACGGACTTCCGTTGCATTGTCGTCCAGTATCTCCTAGTCACGCCTAAAGAAGTTTATTCTAAAGAAGTACTTCAAAATAAATAAATCTTAAATGTGAAAACATTTTTTTCTTGCAAATAATTTATTTTTCTTTCTTCAAAGGATTAGATACGTCTTTTTCTCAAAAATAGTTAGCAACCCTAGTCAGACCTTATTGAAATATTAATCAGTTCTTTAGGTGTTAGTGAGTACAAAAGAATTTTTCCGATTTCTTGTATGTTAACTAATGTGAATTCAGATAGTAACTCCGTCGGCAAACGATAAAGGAGAACATCTTGAAAAAACCTAAACGCTTTGAGGAATATGCCGTAGTAGCTAACGAGGTAGAAAGAAATATAGAATTGCAAATTTATAATTGTATATAATTAACCAATACATTGTAGGTTACCGTTTTCATTAATCCTGTACCTGCCTTTGGTGAGAGGTCTTTTTCTAGCAATGGAATATTAAAAATCGGTAACCATTACGTGAGTCACGTAACCCAAATGCCAACAAAAAGCATGAAATTAAAAATAATATTCATACACAAATTTATTATTATTTTTGTATTAATTTTATTTTTTTCGTAGGTGCAAGCATTTTTTTGCTTTATTTTTCATGGAAAATTCATTGATAGTCAAACTTTAGTAAGATTAAATATTTACGTCATTAGATATATTTACTTCAAACTACTTAGCAATATTGGCCGGACCCAAGTTTACGGCTTCTTCGGGCTACGTCACTACTTTCTTACGTAATATTCCCAAGTGCTTTTTTCCTTTATAAAGTCAAGGTTAACCCAATACTCGCTTTTTTTTTCGAACTGACTTCACTTTTATCCTGGCAAGGCCTTTACAGTTTCACCAGACTTGTTTTATTGTAGACTTGGTCTATCCTTCAGGAGCGGTTTTTTCATATCCTTTTCTGTACCTCTGACAATGTGTACGCAAGATTTTACTATGATAGTAACTATACTACTCTAGTAGCTATAGTGTGAAAATGTAACAAACTCACATTAGCTTTTATAACGTTCGTTAGGATTAGAATTGAATTTACTATTATTTAGAGTTTTTTTTTTACTAAGTAAATCCTATAACAAAAAAAAGATACCTTATCTAAGTTGACGATAATAACGGAACTTGACTTACTACAATCTTATAATAACAAAAACAATGAAAATGAAATGATTATTTGTGTATGTATGTACATATATATTGTAAAGTATCGAAATCAGTAGTATGTCTTTAACTTGGCCTTTTATAAAGAACAACCAGTTCTAATGAATCGTAATATAATCTAAATTAAGGTCTAATGAAAAGTCAATAAGTAATATATACATAATAAAAGTTCTGATATATGTACCTATCATCTCAAAATGATTTTATGTCTAATTTCTACATACTATTTATGTACATATATTTTCTATTATGATTATTCAAGTATTATAGAATCATAATTGATTAAAAAAGAAGTGTGTGTACATATATATCTATATATCTATATATATATATATATATATATATATATATATATATATATATATATATATATATATATACGCGTTAGAAGTTATACTTCTTTGGCGTAACAGATAGAAATCTTTTCAAAAATTGTATCTTTCGCCTTATTCTACGTTTGTACAAAAAACAACACAATAGAAAAAAGGTATTTAATACATTGAAAATTTTAATACAAAAGAACAAAATGTTGACTATAGCTAACTTCAGAGTGTCGGTTTTTCCTGACAGTATGCGCGCGCATCGTAATAACCCTCAAGGGGTCGGTTTTTCGTGACGGTGTGCGCGCGTATCGTAAGATTTACTCGCATAATTTTTCGCTAACGCACCAAAAAGAAGTATAACTTCAATAAACTATAGTTCAACATAACACTGAAATCAGTGAAGTGTTTGTTGAATAAATAAAATATGGAGTTTATCAGAAATCACTGACATGAACACATTATATACATAGTTACATACACGTGGTTAATCTAAGACATAAAATTACTATCTGGACGAGTGTGAACGCGCGGTACGTTGCCGCGCGACCGGAATGCTAAACGATTTCCACTGAGCTTTAGAATCTAGATGCTTAAACGCCGCCACATTCCATAGACCAGAGTCTATACTTACCTGTAACGATAAACACCTATTTAGATCAGCTAGATTACACATGCAAAATAATATATTAGATATGCAAGTATTAAAATGCATTCCTCATTGGTATCTTGACACTCTGGAGTTTTTTTAACAAAGCTTGATAAAGTGTCTATAATATACCGGGTGATTAAACGATGGACACCACCAAGAAATAGATAATCAGTCGAGATTTCCACTGTCACTCTAATTTGGGACCCTATGAGCAGTTGGATTTATATTAAATACGCTAATGCGTGCTATTTACTTGTTTTTGTTTATAGTTAAAGTATTATGAGAATTAAAAAACTTAGGACGGAAATAAACTATACATATATATTATAATTCCTTTTTTATTAAAACTTACATCACATTTTTATGTAAGTTAAATTCTTTTTATTTCATATATTTTATAGTTACTGCCATTTTTAATATCGAGTAATTGAATTTCTTTCTATGAATTATGAAATTATACCTACGACGATATAATTGAATACTATATATATTTACTTAAACACTGATACATTTTCTAGGCAGTATTTTATGTATATATACCCGTATATATAAGAAGGGATAAAATACTTTAGTACAATTTCCTTCTCTGTTTGTTAATGGATTTCTTTAATAGTTATTGGTAACATTTATAAAAAAAATAATTAAAAATGAATTCATTGGTCAGTAATAATTAATGAAATTGCTAAACTGGAATGTTATTGATACCTCTCTGATAAATTACTGACAGTTGAGTGATTTTAAATTCATTCAATTTTAGTATTAGTCTGAATATAAATCCTGTTATATAACTTTTAAAAGGTGGATAATTAATTACATTTATAAAATTAAGAAAATAACAGTTTAATAGCTTTACGTAAGCCAATACGAGTGATTTACGGCTGTGAAAGAATGATTTACTACGTACGAGTAGGTAAAAATCAAATACAACATGTTATATCCGGACCGGACATTCCAAAGATACTGTGCACTGCCAAAAACATTCTTTTAAGCTTTTAATGTAGTTTTATTGCGTCATTTCATAGGAAGTACAGTTATAATGAGTGAAAATGTAGTGAGTAAAATACTACTCTCTACAAACGTAAGGAAGATCGTTATCAAAAGTTATTAAATCTCGCGACACTGACACCGTTTTAATATTAGGACATGTTTACGGACGTAAGCAAAAAGGTGAAAAAATTTGTCTAATTTAGTTCTAGCTCGATTTGTGACAAGAGAAATGACATCACCAAAATTTATTGCTCTGTGACTGATATAGTCACAGATGCTATAAAAAGATATTTCAACTTTTTTAATTGGACTCTGTGATGGATTCCAGTCAACATTTAGTAAATGACGTATTTAGGTGAAATCTGGTAATTATAAAGAAATTGGTATTTTTATTTTATTAATTGGAAATAATACATTTTAATTTAAAGGTAGCGTAATATGTAACTTAATTATCATATTTTCCTATAATACTCTATCGCAATAAGAATTCTTACATGAATTTAACGGCAGTAACTCGATGTTGATTAAAGAATTTTATATTATTTGTTTTACCAATTGAAAATATTAACCTTCTCGTGACTACGTGTTACCGAGTATGGACATAACACAAATGCATATAGATTTAAATTCCAAATTCGTCAACCAAAACAACGTAGAAAACACTATTCTGAAGTTTAGTATAGTAGTGAGGCCTTTTATTATTATTTTTTGAAGTAGCTATAAATTTTAAATAATAAATATGTGTATATACCTCTTCCAAAATGAAATGAAGGTGTATTTTACTTACATAAATTCATTGAAAATTTTAAAAGAGCGCTGCGTTATTTGATTTTGTTACTAAATTTGACTTTGTTACTGAATCATCAAAGAGACCAAAATATATTTATTTAATTTGAAAGTGAAAGTGTGCTTGTTTTAATAATATATAAAATCGTTTTTATAAATAAGTAGAAATCACGTATCTTACGTGTAATATATTGTAATAAAGCGTATAAGTAATAAATGCTAATTTCGTCAACATAATATTCTAAATTAACCTCTGCCAAGTATGTTCATAATCTATAAAAACCTGAAAAATCATTCGTTGAACCGGTTCTCGGCTGCGTTGCCGTAAAGATCGAAGATCAATTTTTTTTTTTTATATGGGTATAATTTATATTTCAACAGCGATCGAGTGTCTTGCTCGAGCTTCGAGACAGCGCCTTTTGTGGTTGGATTTGCGACGCGACGTGCCTAGCCTAAAAATATGTTAATCTTCTTGAATGGGAATAATCAACGTTACCTAAGACTCGTGTTTCGACATAATCTTTTTGTAATGGTACACACCTTAAAATTTCATCAAATTGTTAGTGGGTGGTTTAATTGTCACAATTACTAATATGCCGTTGTATAGTTGTAATCAGAAAGTAAAGTTTTTTTTACCATTATTATTTTTTATAGGATCAACATATTCTTTATTGATATAAATAAAATATAATTTTGAAAGTATTTGTTCTGTGGCTAATAATATTATAAAATCATACCATACATTCTAAATTACTACCATACATTACATTTTGTAGGTGGTAGAGCCCCGCTGAAACTATTTTTGGTTTCAGCATGAATGGGTCGGCTCCTCCGGGGTAGTACCACCCCTCTCACAGATAACCGACGTGAAATAACAGTACTTGCATTGTTGTGTTTCGTTCGGTCAGTGATAGAGCCGGAGGCCCACCTCCCTTCCTCTTTCCTTCTTTCCCTTTCCTTCCCCTCCCCCTTCTCCCATATTCAGGCTGGCAACGCATTTGCGACGTCCCCGATGTCGCTAGTGTCTATGGACGATGGTGAACACTTAACATCACGTGACCCACTAGTTCGTTTGCCTCCTTTGATATAAAAAAAAAAAACATTCTAAAGGAAAAATAAGCTAAAATAACACTGATTAAAACAATTTTTATTTTACATTTAATATCATATTTTGGCCGAATAATCGTAGCTCAAAATTGTAAATACAAAGATTTTGTACAATCTGTACAAAGAACTGTGATCGTTGTCAAAGTATTATTCTATATAACTATTTATTAAATTTATAAACCACATAGGTATTGTAACAATTCATATATTCAGTGTAAATGTTTCTGAATTCATTACGAACAATTTAATACAAAACATAACTAGAATCCTAAATACGTACTTTAAACGTCACAAGTAAACCACATCACGCGAGAATTACAAGGCTATATATTTAAGAATCAAACCAAATGGATAGCCTCATTTCAATAAAATAACTGTAATAAGCCTAGAGTAAATTATAAATACTCAGGCATAAATTACTGAATTCATCTATTTTATTATTACAACAATATATCAGCATTTTGTGTACATTCTTTGTTCATTAAACAACTGCTTCTCCTAGATTAATAATATTAAATTAAACTTTTTTTCGAAATGTCTACGCTATTGACCCAGCAAGGTCTTAATAGCTTCACCGGACTACTAAGGCGAGCGCTTAAGGCACTCAGCCGATTTCATTATGGCAACCAGCTCAAGGGTGCACGGCACACCTCGGCTTGGCTGTTGCCTGTTGATATTAAATTAAACAAATTCGATGTATTCCTCGTGAACGATACATTTTCTCTAAAGGCCTTAATCCTTTTCTGCACCCTTTAAAACGTGCATGCAAAGTTTCATGGTAATCGTTTAAGTAGTTACGGCGTAAAACCTTAACAAACTAACACACTTTCGTATTTTTATGTTAGTTGGGATTACCACGATTTAATTATAATAAGAGCCCATTAGTTTTTATAAAACATTGCGTAGCTCCCATTCAATAGGAACAACAATTTTTAAGTAAACTTTTCTTTTATACCTACTGAGCTATAACTAAAACTAATAATATATATTCATGTTAAAACACTAGAATATAAATTATTTCGCCTACGGCTTTTATTTATAACATTAAATTTATGTTTATCCAAATTGAATGAAAACTATAAGAGATACGAAACAAACACCGTTTTAGGCTAATCTTCTGATTTTAAGAAATATTTATTATCAATACGTATTACGCCCAATATATATTTTTAGTTATAATATCATTGATTACGTCACGAAATACAAAGATTTATTTTTAAGGTTAAAAAACGAATTAGTGACGGGGTAAACGTAACAACGTGCAGTGAAGTGCGTTTTACAACTTGTTACCTATACCCACGGCTCTGCTCCCGTCCATGACAAAATTACTGTAATATTACTTTAACAAGACTTTTCAAAAATTGGTGGTGTTATTCCAAAAATATTAAATGCATTACGTTCACCCGAAACAAGTTCGCTTTATCCTGTTTTCGCAAGTCTAACCTAACCTAACCAAAGCGAGACAAAAGGGTAAGATGGCGAACATTCAGCGAGCGCGGTGCATTTAAAACGTAACCTTTTTAAAGCAAGTATTTAATACCTATTTAACTTTTTTGTAACAACACCGTCCATGTCTTATTTTATATTTCTACATTAATTGCAGACTTATTATGCTATAGATTTTTTTATACAATCTATTTTAAATATTATTTTGGTTAACATCCAATAGCCTAAGTAAAATATTACAATATAATGTACTGATACATTATCTTGAACGTAGTACTTTAGTGATGATGCGTGTTCAAAAAATTAAACAGACAGACAGCCATTTCTAAAAATGAATGACATGTATTTTATTGCTTATTCCAAGACATCTGCAATAATTTTTTCACATAAATCTGTGACGTACAGACACGTTAGATTGACATTTTTATTATATGTATACACTAGCCTCTCCCCGCGACTTCGTTCGCGTGGAATAGTTACTTTGGGCTAACTAACACGTAGCGGAAACCGTCAAGAGAAAAAAGCCCCGATTTAAACATTTTTCATTGGTGTTCCGCTCCTATTGGCCTTAGCGTGATGATACATAGCCTATAACCCTGCTCGATACATTTGCTATATAACATTGAAAGAATTTTTCAAATCGGACCAGTAGTTCTTGAGATTACCCCCTATAAAGTCACAAACTCACAAACTTTATCTCTTTATAATATTAGTTTTTTTTTATTGAAGCACGACAAAGTGACTGCACTATGCCTGATGGTAAACATAGTACAATCCAAAAATAGTGGCGACCACCGAGAGACAGATTATCCATTGTCGGTCGCCGCTGTCATGCCGGCCATAATGACGAAAGTCACCCGGTACTGGATATGCACAGGCTGATCCCGAAACGCGACGCGCAGAAGCGAGTCACTATGACGAGCTTTTTCGCCATGTACATGGTGGTTGCGACCCAGTCGGGCTGTAAAACCCTACCACCCCGCTATCGCCATTGCCTCGTTCGTTGATCAGCAGGATGCACCACGTGCAGGTGAGGTTGGCTTGAGTGTCCCAAGTCTTAAGATGTTACTTGACACCCCTTACACCCTTATAGATTAGAATTTTAAATAATAGTTGGCATGGAAGCAAAACATAGAAGAAAGAATTATGAGAAGTTTTTAAAATGGAAATAGTGATAAAATTACATTCATCGGATCCCGAGTACATTGTTTTCATGTATGGCCATACTACAAACAGTAGTAATGTGTAGTGATTGTCAATTGGCCCCCACCCAGTTCTGCTTTCTACACGCGTGATTTCACATAGGCGGCCGTATCGCTGCCAACTGTTTTTTGTGTCGCCGCACGCGATTTTTCGCAAATATCTATACTGCCTATATTGCCTTCACATTCTTGAATTACGTTGGTGTAAGATTTATATTACATAATCAGTTACTGTGTATGTAGAAATGAACGTGAAAGCTTTGACTTTATTATAAATATTCTTTATAAATGTTTAGAAACTGCCTTGAAATTCAAAGTTATGTTTAAGATTCATTTTAGTTGGTGGTAGAGCCACGCTGAAGTTATAATTAGTTTTAGCATGAATGGGTCGGTTCGTCTGGGGTAGCACCACCCTCTCACAGAAAACCGACGTGAAGTAACAGTGCTTGCATTGTTGCGTTTCCTTCGGTTAATGAGAGCGCCGGGGAAACATCACCCCTCCCTTCCCCTCTCCTCTAACTCCGCTCCCTTTCTCTCCACTCCCACAAACACAGGCTGGCAACG
Organism: Antheraea mylitta; assembly: GCA_014332785.1. Taxonomy (NCBI): domain Eukaryota; kingdom Metazoa; phylum Arthropoda; class Insecta; order Lepidoptera; family Saturniidae; genus Antheraea; species Antheraea mylitta. The sequence continues at coordinate 5,575,023 of JACEII010000004.1, read as the reverse complement.
CACTTGTGACTCCTCTGGGGTTGCTAGTGTCTATGGACGGCGGTGATCGCTTACAACAGGTGACTCGCATGTTCGTTTGCCTCCTATATGATATAAAAAAAAAATTTAAGTGATTGTGAGGAATGCAATTAATAAATTAAATTGTTTATCATAATTTATCCTCATAGTAAACTTTACAGTCAATACAGTAAAGGTACTAACTAGATAAGGTAATAAATTGCGCGGCGCGGCGCGGGTTACAATGGGATTCCTGAGCTGTTTCAAGCGCTACAGCGAGTTATCGAGGCTTTCTTTGCGGTGTGACTCATGTAATATATATCTGAGTCAGATTTCAGATTATCTGAATAAAGCTCACTCACACTTAATTCTAGTGGATATTCTCTGTCGGAAAGTTTGATTAACGTTTACTTATTTAATTATCCGTTTTAATATTGTCAGCTGAGTGTGTTATTTGGTTAATTAATCGTATTTTTAACCAACTTCCAAAAAAAGGAGAGGGTTATCAATTCGATTGTATTTTTTTAAATGTTTGTTACCTCAGAACTTTGGACCGGGTGAACCAATTTTGATGATTATTTTTTATTTCAAAGCTGATACTTACCGTGTGGTCCCATTTAGCATCGATTTCAAATACATCTCTATGTAGCGCAAATATTCTCATATGTTTTATTTAATTTGGATAATGTAATAAACTATTTTTTCTCGCTTTTTAGTGCCTTATGTGTTTTCGATTTATATTGAAGTCGGTTAATTTTTTAAATACCTATCTATTATCTTGAACTGACACTGTGCCCACAATTATTTTTGCTTTCTATCACGTTTCTGCTAACTTGCTGCTTGTAATGGTTTATTCGTGTGGAATTTTGTAATTGAATTTTGACTAACTTCATTATGAGTTAGATACTTGAAATGTGGACAATAGTCCTGGATTTGACGACAATGCAAGATAATGGAAAGAGACAAAAGTAGTGTTTATTTCAGCTAAAATGAAACTGAAGGAATTCCGAAATTTGTTGTGAAATTTCAAACACAAAAAGGCTTTATATGCGCATACTTTTTAGTTTGTTTGTGATTTACTATTCTTTTAACTCATAGTTATTGCGTAAAGTATTGTATAAATCGTTATAAGATAAAGATGCGTGGGTGCGTGTTGTGTATATTATATTCCTATATATTATAGGATAATAAGACGAATGTCTAAGATTGAAGGTCTCTAAACAGGTTACAGGCAGTGAGTCACATCTTGTTCGTCGAAGTATTACTTTTTCGTTCAATAACATTACACTAAGAATCATTAAAATCGTTGTTATTATGAAAAAGACGTGTGTTTCATCACTTATAGTGACTTCCGTTAATTAATATAATCTTAATTGTAGATTAATATGGTTATATGTTTTTTTTTTGCGCAGAGGCAATATCGTAACCAATGAGGTTTATCCGAGGTGCGATTATTGCTAGTTGAAATGGTTATATGTTTGGTTTTAAAAATCAAGGAGTTCTCATTTTTTATAAACGTGATTACATCTGGTGCTGTCTTTTTTACACTGAGAATATTGATGCATATAAATTAGTTAACGATATTATTTTTACCAGATATAAAGGCCCCGACGTTTTTTTACGCGATACTTTAATTTTACCACAGAGAACTAACATTAGTTTCTAAATTTATATGTATTTATTGTCATATGTATTAGGGAGGTAAATTTCGAAGATACATATATTTTAATATTAAAAATGCAAAGTACATGTATTAATTATTGTTGGATATTTCACTATTTACTTACCACAAGTAGCTTATTTTTAGGTTTTATTAAACTACTTACGAGATACCAATATGTTGTCTTCACAAAATTTTTGCTGTTACTTTTGTAGGAAGACGGTAATGGTAATGCCTGGTAAAAAATATTTCTTTTATAAATCTATCAAAGAAAATATTCATCAAACTAATTAAAAATCAAGACCAAAATGGGTGCTTAGTAAAATATATTCATAACGTTTATTACTTAGATTCTTACATTAATTACGATGTATATCACACATTGACTTCGATTTTAAAAAATATGATATACTAGTTTTTGCTTGTGGCTTTGCTCGCGTTAATGTAGCTTTGTCATATCCTTTGGTATCTGTCCAGTTTTTCTGGATAAAATGTTTTGCACCCCTGAGAAAAGGAATCCAAAATTTCATAATTGAGTAATTAAATCGTGAAAACGTTACAAACAAATGCACTCTTATACGCATAATATTAGTTAGGATTATAAAGTTGTTCTCATTAAAAAATTAAGACTAGACTAGTTTATGGTAATAATATGCACGTTATATGTTATGTGGAAAGGTTGTAAAATACAATCAATTTGTGTTACTCTTGTAAACGAGACTAGTTAAATATTTCCATTTCCGTTTGAATAGACTATGCATCATGAAAAAAGATATATGTACACCTACTCTAGACCTGTTATTTTTGTTCGCTTGATTTTTTTACCTTATTTCGGCGAAATAGCTGCTTTGTACTTAATGGTTGTTCAAAAACAACATCTAATACCGAAAGACGGAAGGTTAACGTCTATCGAAATACTACTGTGGTAATTTTTTTTTCGCCATTTGGTTAATTTAGGTTTGACTTATAAATTTTGGAATTAATGTTATATTTATACGTAGGTTGTATTCCATTGTTCATTTGATAGTAGATAGTCGACAAATTTCTGCGAGAGCTATCCGAGACACAAAATTCTATTAAACTATTTAATTTTTAAAAAAGGTTGGAATCCAATCTTAACAGAGACGCAGGGTCTAACTAACGTACACACGTGCTCGCACAAAATTTATAGCTAGTGTAAAAAAGCTTTCACAAAAACTACCCTCAAACGACCACACGTGTTTGGTACACAACGGAACCCATCAAAGTAAATCAAACACATTGAACACACAAAATAAAGGACGACCGGACCGACACACGTGTCCGCAAACATTTTTGAGCTTTATTTGTATAAAACTGAGTTTATTATTTATTGTTTGCCTTTGGCTTATTCTTTAGTTTTGAAGTGTTTTAAAAAGGAGAGATTTAAAAAATATATCGGTTATTGGGGCCCATAATTGGCCAGTATATACGCGTAGGCGGCTGATGCGTCAATGACCCGCGAAACTTGTGGATCCGCATTCAGCAGGTAGCACAACTGTTCAGCTTTGATTTACTAATTGATCCGACCTATTGTTTCACGGAATACTAATAATTGCGTACATTCAAACCCGACGCTTAATTTTGTGTAAATACTACGGTCATAAAATACGTATATATATTGCCTTGGGTACAAAGTTAAAAATGTCATTTATAAAGAATAATCAGGAAGTAAGATCTTAAGCGGTTTTCTTAGTAGGTTATAATTCGAGCAGAATAGTATTCTTCGGAAGGCTTGTCATTTACAACTAGTTCCGTGACCTCGCTCACGCATTCCCGCGCCTGCATCTAACTGTACTTTCCCGTTGACTTAATGCCGACTTTGGACAGAACCTGATCTTAGGCAAGTGTACAATATAGTAATGTAATGGCGATTATCTTTTGCAATTTAATTACATTTTGTGTGTGCGAAATGATACGGGCGTAGCTTAGATCTCGACGGAGTAACCGAAGCCTCAGCCTCTGTTCTCGCGTGCCATACATTCCATCCGAGCACCGCCGAGGCCGTCCGAAGTAACCCGATGTGGCGGCGCGGCTGCCTCGTGTCCGCAGCCGACTTCACATCGGAGTATGCGCGAGCGCCGTAAGAACGTCTCGTTTGTCTATACGCTAACTGTCAACAAACTTCTTCGTCGAAAATAACTCGTGGAATCACTTTCCAGCAATCCTTTCCATTATTGACTGGTTTGTTGTGTACTGTGGGCTGTCTGCCGAGAACTTAAATTATCTGTTTAACGTTGTTTGTGAAGAAAAAACCGTGTTATTTTTTCTGTTGGATCGCGTGCGACGCTCGTGGTGAGCTGGAAGCCGCGAACGTGTGTGACTATTCTGTCTATCTACTTGGAGTTGGAAAGTACTCCTTGATGAACGTAGTGCCTCGTTATCGTCCACTAGGTTTAGTGATGGTCTGTCAATCACGGTAAATATTTTTTTATGGGATATTCTGGATTGTATTCTACGGGTGCTGATTCCATGGCCTCATTCGTACTTATTTCGTTGATTTTTGATTTACTTTTTGCTAATTACTGATGTTTACAAATCATATTTTACACATTATACCCAAATGTTAATTACTGAAATGAATAAACATGTGGCCACAAAACAAGACAAAATACCATTTATTTCGAAATTGAATGTGTAGTATTTATTACTTACGATACGCGAAGTTGAAATAACTTTATTTTGAGAATACAATTTTGTAAGGACTCGATTGTTTGGACTGATATTGTGATCGTTAGTACACGCACTATCTTATATTTCATTTAATTCTTTAAAGGGCTGATTATAAACACTAAATAGCTATACATATTATCTATTTGTAACCGAAATCTGTAGCTAAACAGGTATTGCTAGTTAGAAAAGAATTATAATTATTCATATCATTACATTATAAAACAAAATCCTATGCTACGTCTGTCTGTCTGTCTGTTCGCGACCTCACAAAATACTAAACGAATTTTCATGCGACTTTCAGATAAAGTGATACATGAGGAAGTTTTAGGTATATAATTTATCAAAGTTTTTTATTATCGGGGCGGGACGATTTTTTTTTCTTGAACTGACTACGCTATTGGCCTAGCAAGGTCTTAACAGCTTTACCGGACTACAAACAGGACGATGTCGGGCCGGCAATACAAAGCATGGCTTATATTATAAAATGAACTGTTGTATATTCAAATTTGAAATTTTAGCTGTCCGTTGATTGTTGAATCTCGTCAGTCCGGAATTATTCTTTTGTATTCATATCTACATTGATATTAATAATAGAACCGTGATACATACTCAAACGTAACGTATTTACGGACTTTTCGCGTAATATTGGCGAAGAATAAAGAATTCATGCGACGCGACATGTTAATGCAAAATACTTTATGAAGAACGTAGTATTATGAGCACAGTTTTTGGCCTCCAAAATTATAGTATTGTGTTTTGAAGGATTGTTCGTAATATTGGCGAAGAATTAAGAATTCATGCGACGCGACATGTTAATGCAAAATACTTTATAAAGAACGTAGTATTTATTATGAGCACAGTTTTTGCCTTCCAAAATTATAGTATTGTGTTTTGAAGGATTGTTTAATAATTAATGTATACCCAGTTAAATTAATAGCAATAATAAGAAAGTGAACGATAATTTTTTATTAAAACTTTCCATATTCTTTAATTTTAGACTGATTTAACTGCTCGTAAATAAAGATATAATAAGCCTAAGGTCTCGTATTATAAATGATGGTGGATAAAATTTAAAAGCTTTAATTTTCTAGAAATTCAAACAGTTTTATCAAGTCAATGTAAAATTCTTTGCAAATTTTTTTAATCGGTCGTTACAAAAAAAAAACTTTCTCTAATATTTATACTACGCTTTAATGTCTATAAAAGTAGGTAGATGGCAGAATTCCTACTACAATAACGTCATCGGTAGTATGCATATATAATTTAGTAAAAACACACCTGACAAGTTTAACTCGCTAGGCGTTCAAATAAACAAAAAATGCGATCTGCAACAAATATTCGATATAGTACTATACAATTCTTGTTTATTTTTTAAACCACATACCTACAGGTTTATGAAATGAATATTAAGTCGGTATTTATTCTTTCGAACCTCAGGAATTACAATAAAAAATATTCAGTTATAGGTACAACTGGATAAGTAAGCTTTACGTTTTTTTTTTATATCATAGGAGGCAAACGAACAGGTAGTTCACCTGATGCTAAGTGATCACCATCGTCCATAGACACCAGCAACACCAAAGGAGTTGCAAGTACGTTGTCAGCCTGTATTGGTGGGGAAGGGAGGACGAGGAAGGGGATGAGAGGGAAGGGCGAGGAGGAGAGGTAGGTCTCCGACGCTCTCACTAACCAAACGAAACGCAACAATGCAAGCACTTTTTTTTTATTGAAGAACAACAAAGTGACTGCACTATGCCTGATGTTAAGCATAGTACAATCCAGAAACATCGGCAACCACCGATAAACAGATTATCCATCGCCGGTCGCCGCTGTCATGCCGGCCATAATGACGAAAGTCACCCAGTACTGGATATACACAGGCTGATCCTGAAACGCGACACGCAGAAGCGAGTCACTATGATGGGCTTTTTCGCCATATACATAGTGGTTGCGACCCAGTCGAGCTGTAAAACCCTACCACCCCGCTATCGCCATTGCCTCGTTCGTTGATCAGCAGGGTGCACCACGTGCAGGTGAGGTTGGCTTGGGTGTCTCAAGTCTTAAGATGTTACTCGACACCCCTTACATCCCAAAACTGTTGCACTGTTACTTCACGTCGGTTTTGTATGAAAGGGTGGTACTACTCCGTGCGAGCTGATGAGTTCGTGCTAAAACCAGTTACAGCTTCGGCGTGGCTCTACCAGCTACCACATTCTACTTTAGTTGGCAATGTATACAAATATTGAAACAGGAAATTTTTATTTAGAATTCAATAGCGAGCCTGGAGTCATGTTTAATTATACATGATCATAATTTGTCGCTGTAAAGAGGATTTTTCCAGAGATGAGTGACTATAAGCGAACATACAATTTCACGAGAGGAAATTCAATTGTAATAATTTCCAGCTTTATAATATTAGTATAGATGAGTATTATACAAAAAACTAAACCTTATATACGGCAAAATTTGAACATCGTTGTCAGTGTATAAAAACTGGAAGTCTTTAAAAAATTAAACACGTTATAGGAACGTTTAAAATTGAATTTAGTTAAGAAATATTAGTGGGCGCCCAGTGGTCGACATTAGACCATAGTTAATTGATTTTTTAAAGTTTGAACTTTATTAGAGTAATTTTTTAAAAGGGTATTTATACTTCTATAATCAAAGGTTTTCATCATGGCTACTCAGTTAATTGCCATTTGCTATGATCTTTATTATTATATATAATCATTAAAAAAAACAATTTATATTTATAATTAAAATTAATTATAAACTTGATGCAAAAACCACGTGGTTAAGCTAGAATTTTAACCAAACATAACTTTACGAAAATAAATAAATTTATCGTAACCCATGACACAATTGTTAATTTTATTAGTATAATTAATTTACTTTAATTATAATTAAATTTAATTATACTTAATTGATTAATTACTTAATATAGACACAATTTTATTAATTCATTATTTGAAGTGAGTTCACCATAAAAAATAATAAACATTACAATAATAGCTATATTTTATAATATAATTGTTGAATGTAGGATGAAAAATGGCAATTGGAACGTAAGAATTAAAAAATACATATAGTGGAGCATAGAAACCTCCTTCACAACCTTTATTGAAGTTCGTAATTATTGACGGCTGTCAAAATGTCTTTTTTATTTACATGTGTGTATATGTTGTGTAAAATTCAAGTACTATGAGTAGTGCATATTTTAATTAATTTCATGTACTTCTAATGCATTTTATATAAAATAAATAGCTTTCTGCACTTCTCCACCATATAAACTTTAACTATGCCAAATTTCTAGTTCACCCCTTGGCTGGAAATATGTTAAAAAGGGGTACAAAAATTTTGCTTTACGTATTAATATATAGATAAGTACTCACATATTATGAAGTTTGCAGTAAGTGTTTCAAATACTCCAGAAGTTAGAGGTTGACTACACCGGATATAAAGTGAAGATATGGCCTAAGATGGAAAACACGCTAAAGCTAGAGGAAACTGGCTTTTAAATGCACCTGTGTATTACTACAAAGGAATAACTATCAGCGAAGTGTTCATAATGATACGTTTCTTTCATAGATGTTATACCTGATGAAAGACATTATCCTTACCATCGTTAAAGTTAATAGTACCTTGTATGTAACAAGCTGATGTCTGATTTCTATCCCTATCGTAAACATCCGCAACGGGCTGTAGGGCTTGTTTGGTGTATAGAGGCGCTTTCTATTCCCGGCCTTCATCATCGGTTCCGCTTGCAGAAAATTTCAAAACTGCTATAATGATCTTTTACTACACTTTCCGTTTTATAAATTTATCTATATAAATAGAATGATAGAGGTTTGCATCGTGCGTGTATCACATAAATTACTGAATAGATTTATGTAATTTTTTTTAGTTTCATTTCTTAGTCACTAATTTGTGCTTATCTACAAAATGAATGGTCACGAGAAATTCGTGTCATATAAACTAATTCTTAATTTAAAAAAAAACTACGATATTTGTATTGTGTGGCGTGGGGCAAACAGTGTGATGAACATGGGCAGGAGAGAGAAGTAAACGGTTAAAATTGTTTGCAAAGAAATTTTTTATATACTTACTTCTATAGTGGGTAATAGCCAGTTATAAATATTTATCATTGTTTAAACGTGTCAAATATGTAGAAATCTCCTAAATATGTAGAAAAAGCCTAAGTCCTTACATATACAATCATGGAAATTTTAGAGAAATGCAATCGAAAATGGACGAATGAAGATGAAAACAGATTTATTTGTACAAGCTTTAAAAATTCGTTGAATAGCATAAGTTAATTATTTTAACATTATTGAACGTAAAAAGATTAAACTAAACAAATAAAAAACCGCTTAAAGGCAGTAAGTTTTAATTGCAAGGAGTTTAGACATAACACAACGAAAATTGAACGTTGTTCTGAATACGTCAGTCAACTTTTTAACAATTAAATACTGTTCTTCTTTCATATTGCGTGACGCAATGAGCATTCAGTGTTGCCAGTTATGGCTGTCAAAACTGCCTGTATCCGTCTGGGTTTACTTATTAAATTGTCAATGGAATTTTCTGGCATTAGCAACTTTTTCTGTTATTCCACCTTCTTGCGTTCCTTTGAATACATCCAAGTGTGTATTTATTTCGTAATTGAATTTTTTTTGGCATAGTTATTATTTTCACTGAACTTGTAGTGTTTGTAGATACGTATAGTATTAAATCCATTCATCATTTAGGTCGACTGCGTGGGTTAGTAAATAGGGTTATTATTGTAAGGCTTCAGAAATGCACGTGGAGCGAACCAATGCCTTGAAGTCTAGTGCATCCGTCATGCTTACTCACGCGTGAACGGTATCCATTGCTAGAATAATCATAATTACATTACCGGCAATTGTGTCCTGGATTCCGCAAATGGGAGACAGATTACCGATAAATTATCTTTTTCGCAGTAATGTTGTATAACAGTATATTTAATATCGAGTTAGTGAATTTGCTTTGTTATTACTAATTAATCAAAGCAGAGAACTCAAGCAACCAATTAAATTCACATCATCGCGTTATGAAACATAATGAATTCACTAACGATTCGGCATTCTAAAACTTTCTCTATCAATTTAGCTTGTGAACTTGAAGTTTCAAGTAGTTCTATTACAATATCGAACAATACGGTTCAGAACTTTATTTCCTATAGATAAACAGTTTAGAAATGAACAGAGAACTATAGTTTTTGTTTCATTGATCGCAGTCAAGACTGAATGACTTTCAAGTTTTTCCTCTAAACTTGTCATTGACCCGCTATGTTTTCTCTAATTAACACAGAAGCTGTACAATTAGCTCGTGCTCGTTTACGGTAAATAGCGATTTTAATTAAACCTTTATAAATAAATCTGGGCGTGGTATTATGTGTATAAATAAAGATCTTATCTCGAACATCGGTTGAATATTACGACTATTACCGAATAAATTATATAGAGTTTATTTTTTGCCAAACATTACATTAGGATCTTTTATTTATATTAACATTTAGAAATACTATGTACACTTTGAAACATCTATATGCGCGGGTAAACCTGATTTTGGCTTGGCGACGTGGCGACACAAAACACAAACTTTGCACTATTAACGAAATAGTCAAAAACATTTGCAATCCTATTTGTATGAACATAAAATTCAAATTGTTTTGTAGGCCACTAGTGTTACGCGGCCGATGACCTAACGCCCATTGATAAATACCGCAAATCACACCGCGCCTGTGCCTAGTTGAATTTTTGTATTTAATAAAAATTAATATTTATGGAATAAAATAAATAAACAATCATTATTTTATAGAAGAAACCTGTAATGCTTTATATTTTCATTATGCCATAGCTGATTCCTGTCGTAATCTGTTCTTTAAGGCACATAACTCATACAAAACATTTCGATGTTTCACATCTGACAGGCATCCCGTGATAGCTCAATTTTTTAGATGGGGAGATCTCTAATAGATACCCATCTCGTCGGGCAGCTGAGGATGGGTTATGTCCGATTCGCACGGACCAAAATCTCATGGTGTCTCCATATTCCTTATAGACGGGGTGCAGGGATTGTCGACTGGCACTGCGTCTGCTCCCTCGACAAGTCTAGGCCCTCCAAGAGGCTCTGACCAGATTGTAGACCTCTCAAAGGGATAGTGGGTATTAGACGGCCCCTGACCAACTGTGGGAATCGCATCTGCACAATGCGCCGCCAGTGTGCTGTTTAAACTGCCAGGGCGACGGACATTAGTGTTTGTACACTAACATTTTTAACCTTTGCATATGGTTCTGATATTTGTAATAGCATTTGAATCTTTTACAGCTATTATGAATCATTATGCTGACCCGACGCCAATAAATGCATTAAAAGATGCTTTGCTACCAGGAATTATTGTGGTGTAATTTGAAGTCACTTTAGCAGCATATTTTTTGTAACGATTATTATTTACGATTTTTATAAGGGTTTGAAGCTAATTACATCGCATTGAATAAACCTTTTGTAATAATACGAACAAATGTAAAAACTAGGTTAACGTAACATTTATGAGTCTACCTCATGTTAAAAATAATAAGTGTCCGTTAATAATACTTTTCTTCAAGACGTCTAATCTTATAAGGACATTATATATTAATACGTGAAGCAAAAAATTGTACCCCTTTTTAGCCTATTTCCCCTTAACGGGTGAACTTGAAATTTGGCATAGTTAAAGTTTATATGGCGGAGAAGTGCAGAAAGTTATTTATTTTATATAAAATGCATTAGAAGTACATTAAATTAATTAAAATAAACACTACTCACACTAATGCTTGAATTTTACACGACATATACACATATGTAAATAAAAAAGACATTTTGACAGCCGTCAATAATTACGAACTTCAAAGAAGATTGTGAACTGTGAAGGAGGTTGCTATGCTCGACTGTATGTATTTTTTTAACTCTTATGTTCCAATTATCATTTTTTATCCTACATTCAACAATAATATTATAATATATATAACTATTATTGTAAAAATTTTATGGTGAACTCATTTCAAATGATGATTTATTAAAAAAATGAGCCAGATAATACTTTGTATAATCAAAATAAGAATTTTGTTCATAAAAGTAATCCATGACTTAGACCTCCGCGGTTACAATGTTGCGGTAAATGTCTTTATTTTCGTAATGTTATGTTTGGTTAAAATTTGAGCTTTACCACGTGGTTTTTGTTTCCAATTTATAATTAATTTTCATTTCCATTTACACATAAGATTTTTTTTAATGATTATATAATTAAGATCATGACAAATGGCAAATAACTGAGTAGCCATGGTGAAAACCTATGATTATAGAATTATACCTTTTGACAAAAGAACTCTAATAAAGTTCAAACTTTAAAAAATCAATTAACTATGGTCGAATGTCTACCACTGGGCGCCTACTAGTTATTGTAAATCTGTCATTCCGATGGATTTTTTAGTATCTCTTCTCAATGTTTAGTCGTTCCCTTCAAATAAATATTTTTTGTTAAACTGTACGTAATAGTGTGAAATTACTAAATAAAAAAAAAAACGAAAAACTAACTGTAAAAACTGTCCTGAATATCTAGCAAGGGCGTGGTAAATCATATTAGATAAGATATAATTGGTCTTAGTAATTACTAAATTTCACGTGTCTGTCGCTATTTATCAGAAAATAAATATTGTTAACCTGATTTCTTGAAGTACGAGATTCGAGTGTACGTTACCGATACTTTTATGCCTATATAACGCAATAGAAGTTACAACTGTATGTACTCGTGTATCACCTTAATAAAATATCTAAATCTAAATATATGGAAATTATTAATGTTACGGTTGTAAGTATTTAGATATCTATACTAATATTATAATATAATAGGTAGAATCTCAGGAACTACTGGTCAGACTTGATTTTTTTTTATTTGTCAATTAATCTGCTGGCACTCTGAGCAATAATTATATACATATTTTAATTAATTAAAAATATGATGGACTGCACAAGCTCAATATAAAATGTCAATATAACATGTACACAGGTCACTATAGTACGCGTCGCTAGTTTGTCGCAAGAGCAATACGTCACGAGTATGTCGCGGTTATCGGTGACGCGAATCCATAACGGTGTCTCTTGCTAAAGATCGCTCGACGCGGCTTATGACAGATTGATTCAAAATGTGATATAATATTCTACATCGGTAGAACGCTTAAGGGCTAGTTGAAATGGCGTGACTATTTCTTGAATGAGCCTAAACGCGAGCTTTTCGGTGAATAAAAACATGAATGCGACCGTGACACGATTGTAGAATATTCTAGTGCTCGCGTACGCAACTAACTGTTTGATAATGTGTTGTCAAGCACTTCTCTTTAAAATGTGTTGTAAACGTACAATAAGATTTTTATTGCTTTCCAAAATTACATAAAACTTTCTCGTTACTGTAAGAATGACTAAATAATTAATGGCTCTCTTGGTGTATATCTATATATCATTCTACAGCTTAAATACTGTTTAAATATTTTACTACTTATAAAAATAGCATTAAAGTGAAATTTATAGAATGAACTGGTTATAAATGATGTATTAGATGCGATAATTGATAGGTAAGTGTTTAATCTATACATCAATAACAAAATCGCAGATGTAATATTTTTCTGACGTATCTAAATTCAAAGTGGTCTAAGTTATCATTACATAGTATAAATCAAAGTCCCTTACCACGTCTGTCTGTCTGTCTGTTCGCGATAAACTCAAAAACCTCTTAATGGATTTTCATACGGTTTTCACCAATAGATAAAGTGATTCATGCGGCAGGTTTGGTATATAAGTCGTCAAAGATTTTTTTAAAATCAAATCGGGATAACGTCTGCCGGGGCCGTTTGTTCTACATAAATTAACTATGCAATAGTTCAGAGAAATTTGTCATGTGTTAACATTATGTGAATTTATTCATTCTATTGGCACACGATTAAATAAGTTGTCAGAAAAAATAAATGTACTTTGTTTTTCGTTTTAAACAATTACTTGATACTTACTGATGAAGTTATTATAGATTTGCACTCAGGTTATGATAGTTTTTTAGTCGCTGTTTCAGTTTGCAGTAAAAAATGCGGTCATAAGGTACTAGAGACGAAGCTACATGATACTATAACAATAAAAGAATGAATAGATTACTCTTGAATGAAATATATATTTTCTGCTAACTTCTCATATATACCTGTTTATGTAGGTACTGTTAGAAGTGATTGTAGGTCATGTCTATTAAAACCTTATTAGGTTTACGATCCAACTTAATTTTCCTAACGAGGAATATTTATGTAAGAGAATATTGATTCGGTCTATACCATCTATCATTACATTAGGTGTCAAAGCAGATGAACAGATAAAACAGTTAATATAATATAATGGTATTTAAATCAACGCAATTGGCCGGTGAAGCTGTTAAGACCTTGTTAGGTCAATAGCGTAGTCAGTTCGAGAAAAAACAATTGATATGACTGAGTAAGATGTCCTGTACCAAAACCACAATGCTCCTTGTTCTGATAATTATTACAAAGGTGAAAAACAATAGAATAATCCGTACTTTAAAAGCAAGAAATAATTTACAAAGTGGTAGAGCCGTGCTGAAGTTATTACTGGTTTCAGCATTTACAGGTCGGCTTGCCCAGGGTAATACCACCCTCTTACAGAAAACTGACGTGAATAACAGTGCTTGCATTGTTCCGTTTCGTTAGATCAGTGAGAGAGCCGGAAGACCACCTCCCTTCCCTTTGCCCCTTCCCCATATCCATTCCCCCAAACACAGGCTGATAACGCACTTGCCACTGCCCTGGTGTTGTAAGTGTCAATGGGCGGCAGTGATCACTTACCATCAGGTGACAAGCCTGCTCGTTTGCCTCCTATGGCATAAAAAATACTAACTTACAAGTATTAATGTGTTTTAAAAGTACTCATTTAGTTCTGAAACCCAAATATATTTTTCATTTAAATCGAGTATCAAATTATTGGGTCCGCTTAAGTAGTCATGCATCAGGTTATTTTCTATGAAAGCCCTCGATATAAAATCAATTTACGACACCGAATTGAAATAAATAATAGAAGACGGCACATAAATAAAAGGCATAAAAGTGACGAGAGCTTTTATTACCCATACGAGAAATTAACCGTGGAGACCCCATTTTTATGATAAAATACTTTTTAGATATATTTTAACGATTGATAATCGAGGTTTTAATACGAACTACACATTAACTACAACACAGTTAAGTGCATCGACGATCGGGTTACAGCACTCCCGTAGTCCAAGGTAACAGTTAGAAGCATATAAATAAATCTGTCACGGTGCAACGAATGTACTAGTACAGAGTAACGGGCCCTTGACCCTCATAACATCTTTAAGGTGCTTATAATGAAAGTGCACTGTGATCTCATGACACCTACATTCAACTGAACCTGTTTACTTAATAACAATAAGCTCATCTGTACATCAAGAACATGTATAGAATAGTTATTTTAAAGATTGTGATACAATCCTTGGGTTAACACATCTGTGCAAACTGTGAACATCTACTTCGAGAATGCCCCAGATTTGATTCGAAGAAACTAGGGCGTTTATTATTTTGTAAAAGTTTTACGAATATATCCCTTCAATCTTTTGGGCTTGGCGGATAAAGTGTCTGCCATCAAATCATTCTGTTTTGCGAAGGATGTAGTGATTAATTTCCAAGCATTTAGTGGACTTTAAAATTACTGTGACTTTTACTTGTATCGTCATTCATAACATGACTTATCTTTATGATTTTATGATAAAATGCTCGTGTAATAATACGTCAACGATTCTATACTAATATTATTAAGCTGGAGGGTTTACTTTTTGTTTGGTTGAACGCGCTAATCTCAGAAACTACTGGTTGGATTTGAAATTTCTTTAAGCGTTGCATAGCTCATTAATCGAGGAAGGCTATATATCATCACTGTAAAATCAATAGGATCTTGATCGGCTGAGTGCCTTAAGCGCTCGCTTTAGTAGTCCGGTGAAACTGTAAAGGCCTTGCAAGGCCAATAACGTAGTCAGTTCAAAAAAAAATGGATCGGAATTGAAGAATGTTTCATAATCGTGGTTGTTTTTTTATTGAGAGTTTCCGCTGCATGTTATCGTTAGCCCAAAGTAACTATTCTACGCGGACGAAGTCGCGAGCAGAAATTATTCCAAGATAAAATTCCGCATTGAATGGTCATAATCGTATGACGGATTCGTTAAGTAGCTTTAACGTGACTGATCCTCAAATGAATCAGTCCGTTAGTGGTATCCGCCGCACAATACGAATCCGTACCGAACGCTGCGCGTTATAAAAGACGTCCGCGACACATTTTTATCGACCCTCCTGATTCAATCACGTCAGCGAACGATCAGTACCAGCCTGTCCCTCGAAACAGAGCGTGTTCACGCCCACGCCTGCGTAACCACAGATCACGCCGCCGTGGTCTGGGGGTTAATTTCGCTCCCGCACACCCGAATAGGCCTCCCACGGCAGAGGCTCAAGCCTAGGTTCGATCCCTCGGTAGGGAACCCTTGAGTGCGTTGCTTGCGCGATACGGTGACACACAAATATACATCACCGCTACAACACTACACGATCACCCCCACACACGTGCACGCCTACACGCTTACACATGAAGGTGGAAGGGTTTACTTTTTTTCCCTTATCGAACTGAAAAACTCTCAAATTTCCGATAATAAATATATGGAGGAGTTGTTGAGGCGTGTATGCTTGGTACATATATACGTTTCAACAACTCATACATGTATGAATAGTTAGCTAGGTTAGCTAAGATAGGTCGCGATTTTGCATGCAACAGGCAACAGCCAAGCCGAGGTGTGCCGTGCACCCTTGAGCTGGTTGCCAAGGTAAAATAAGCTGAGTGCCTTAAGCGCTTGCCTTAGTAGTCCGGTGAAGCTGTTAAGATCTTGCTGGGTCAATAGCGTAGTCATTTCGAAAAAAAAAAATCCTCAAATGAACTGTATTCTTTATATACACATTAGGATATGAGAAGCATACAATACACATTAATTATTACAAGAGAAAACTGAAACAATTGGTAGGTTTATTGCAATAGTATTAAACATTAAATTCTGCAGAGGGATTATCTTGAATGTTTAAATGAAATAAGGCTAGATGAACTTGTTGCTTTCACTCACGTATTGTCATTAGAATAAATGATTCTTCTCTGGGTTGTTCGTCGGCGGCATCTTAATCAAAATAAGTATAAATAGCATTACTCAGTTGACCGTGAAACATTATAAAAAGATTTTACGCAGCACTCGAATCGTTTCGAATAATTCAACCATGTCTTTGACGTTTTAAAACAAATTAAGAGATCAGAGGGTGGCGTTGGCTTAAAATTTTCCAATATACATTAACAAATACAATGGCTTAGTATATAAAGAAAAAAAAAAACAATTTTTAAACACACCGAAACTTAGTTATATTAATGAACAAGTTCATTCATTTATGTTCGGTACGTCAAAATATTTCTTTTATACTTCCTCTCTTTTATTAATCACAGAGGTTAGTTATAATTAGGGTTTTATGTAGCTTATGATGAAGACAGAGCTAACTACACCTAATATTCTATAATCCCTAGAGCAGTCTAGGCTTCAGCATGTCACAGAAATGTAATGTCCATTTAACAACTCTTGGATTAACGACAAACTTTGAAATGTCTTAATTATTTTAATACTTTATTAACCTTTAAATTTTTTTCTCGTTTAACAATAACTCTCATTAAGGCAACAAAATGCATAATCCCTTTAATGTCATATTATATAGTTTACACTGCGTCACATACATACCGACATTCCCAATTCATTAACCCTTATTCTGGACTCTCAGGTAAAAAAATAAGACGTAACATTTGCTAAACTGACTAGAATATTTATTTACGATATATTTTTAATGCACGCGGCTACTGGTTCATGGCAAACTGTCCCTATTAATTAAACAGTCGAATTGATCAGCACAAAACTTCAACTCACCTGAAAGAGTTGTGTTAATAATTTATTAGATTATGCCATTTATAAATCAAAAGTTAATAAAAATAAAAATCACATTTTCATTTCACAAAATCATTGGATTTTACTTTATGAATCGTCATACCGTCCCGAAAGAAGTTCTACTTCAGAAATACAACCGAATTGACAAACCTCCTTTTTGAAGTTGGTTGAAAATAAATACATTTGTATCTCTAGAAAATGTCTCCCGATATCCATAATTGGAACCTAACAGCGCTGTGCTAGGTACCCGAGACGATACAAGCAACAAGGTGGCCCGGGCGTGACGTCTGCCACCCGATAGCCCATCTCACGACCGGCCTACTTTCAGGCCAAGGTCACCGGCTGACCTAAACTTCACATTTCTCTCGCCTGCACCTGAAAATGGTTACGTAGTTGGTTACACAATTACAAACTCAATCGTTTATCGGTCACTGATCTTAAAAGTATTGTGAGAAAGGACTACATCTTATGACGCAATAAAAATGGAGAAAAGGATTTATTATTCCGAGTGTATCATCGATCATGTTAACAGATTCCAATTGTTATGCTTTGTGTGGGCTCTATAGAAACGAATGAGTGATAGTCACAGTAAAAATGAACTAGTTTATTTCCATGTACAATTGTGTTTTAACTCTCGTTTATATGGTATCTAAACTTTATACTTAAAAAGAATAATTTTATTGTAGAAATTAAATTTATGATTACCATTGAAGTTATATAAAAATTAAGTATGTCAAGTATTCTGACACTTTTGAAGTTAAAATTATAATATCTATACCTATATAGGTGTATAAATAAAATGATGAGTTCCGCCGTTCTACGCGCATCACGTGGAAAATACTAGATAGGTTTAGATTTTTTTGTTACGAGTACTTTTAGTACACTTGGCCATTGTCTAAAAAATATAACCATATCATAATTTAATATAATATTCTTAAAGTTAAGAAAACTGCGTTATTTGGATAAGCCACATATAAATAAGCCATGAACCTTGAAACGATTCTCAAATTATAAATTAAATAATTTAGATTTTTAAATGGTAAGAAACTAAAATTTATATTGGATACAATGATACCGTTTTTCAATCAGAGAATAGATCCGTCTAGAACAAATGGCGTATAAATTACTTATGGCAAATATATAAAGTTCTCGATATTCAGGCTTCAACTTGAATTAGTAGATAGTAGTATTAGTAGTTATTAGACAGTAAACAGAGGTGGCACGCTGTGGTGACCGCGCGACAGTTCTGTAGATAGGACAGTAATCAGAGCGTGTGCGTACCCACACCCTATCACATACACTGATATACAGCACACTTTCTAACCTGTGTCTTTGTCACTACACCCATTATTGACTAACTCGACATTTATATCAGACTTTCCCCGATTGTTTTCACGCTGAATTAACTTTTAAATGAATTTTTCGGAACACGATAACACAATATACAATTTCTTAGACATTATTTCGCATAGTTAGATCAAAGTCAATTGTTATATTTTTATATCTTGCGTTTTTATTAGAACTCGACAAACTATTAAGTTTTGGTGATAGGATGAGTAGATATTGATATATTTTTTCTCTATTCGTGATGAAAGTGTTAGACGTTCATGTTACGTTTTAAATTTTACAAGTTCTCCCAATTGGTATAAATTTATTGCTCTAACAAAAACGTTTACTTTATGTAGGCGAAGCTAGAAAATCTCTATCGATTGAAAAAGATGACCGTAGACATAATTTCCTTGCTTGATATCATAATTTAATATAAACTGTGGTTAGATAAACCGCTGCATAGATTGAATTCCCGTTCACCATTTCGCTCCCAACGTTTAATCCGATAGGGGTTCTGTGAAATTGGAGAGGTAGCTGACGAGATGCTTAGCCGCAATGGTTTTGATGATGTGACGTATAAATGTATTTTACAAGAACGCGGAGATGTGATGTGAGCGGTGCAGAGGGGGGCGCTATGGAGGACCGGTCCGCGTACCGGTTTGCGTCGACGTCGTTAGGACCAACCGTTTTATTAGCTGAGCTATGCTCCACAAACGATACCTATAGACCGTAATTAGCAACCCTCGGGCTCCTCGGCCGCACCCGCCATCAACCTAGAATAACTCATTCTGAACCGTTTTCAAAAAGGAGGGAGATTCTCAAATCGTTTGGATTTTTTTAATATCTGTTATCATAGAACTTCCATGATTTATAATTTGATTTGGAAAATATTTTTCTTTATTGATAATTTTACTTCCATTTTAATTTCATAGTGCTCGGATTTCGAAGATATATTAGGTTGCTTCCCGAAATTGAATAGGAAATGTGTATAAAAAGGCTTATATATAAGATTGATTTAATACACAAACTAATCTATAATTTGTGTTTACGAGGATGGTATGAGAGTTTTTAAATACGATTGATCATCTTTTGTTTGCTCTCATACGTACATACATACTATCATGTATACATAAATACAAAGAGGAAAGAATAGGAGTTGAATAAAGTTAATAATGGAATTAAGTTGTATATTAGACTAGATTAAATTCGAAGAATATGTACGATGGTCTAGAACATAAGACATTTTATTTCCTAAAACTTACTCTGTGATAAAATATCATTAGAACAAACTTTCCTAGTTATAACATAATAATAATATTCATTCCATTCAATAAATAAACTAGATATTTACACAGTTTTACTTTATTCAGTCGACTTGCTTGAATTTATTTGCAGTTCTTTGTCAATTTCTTTTTACAATTAAAAAGCTAGAATAAAATAAAAGGATCGATGACACAAAATAAACAACTTTGATAATTTGTTTTCTAAATATCTATAGTTTTTATTATTTCTATAATCTATACTTTGATGTGAGTTGAATATATGAAAATTTTCGAGTGAATGAACTGAATCAATTTATTTGTCGTTACATTTTTGCAGCTACAATTATAAATTTGTTCACTTTACAAAATACAACCGTTATTAGTTCTATAAATTTTACAGTGGTATCATTCTAAATATTATTATTCTTGTATGCCATATATTCAATATCATTTTCTAAACCTTATCCCACATATGTAGGGTCGACACAACATAGTGTTTATATCCCATAGTCTATTATAAATTATAATTAATGTTTCATACTATAAAGATAATCTAGTGAATTCATTTTATTTTAATTACTGTAGTTGTAAATGAGTTTAGTTGTATCTTTTAGTTGAAAATATTTATATAAAAGATTTATTACTAATTTAATAGAACAAGGTTACTATTGGAAATATGTAAGAATACGACTGTTTGAGCATACAGTATAGTGTTGTAACAAGTTGACTTCAAATAATAATCTCAAAAAAAAAAATTAAGACTTAGATACTGAGAAACACATATTTTAAAACGCTTATACATATTTTATCTTCTATACGGTTTTTGCATAATGTTCTTGCAAAGTAGTTGATCTTGGAAACTCGTGACGCGCATTTTCATCCGAAGTGTATCTATTTTCGCTTTCAGTTATTGGCCTTGTGTATACGACGGTTACATGGCAAGTTGCCACCGCAATGTTTAAATTGACGATAGTCCTACGTAGACATTAGTAGATAGCACACTTTCGATAAACTGTGAACGCTACCGCGTCGTAAAATATTAATTTCGCTACTCTTAATTATAATATTTTCTCGGTAACTAGGTTAATGACCTTAATAGTAATCGTCCAAACGTGAGAACAACTCGAGCTTCTTTCGACACCCATTGTTTGGATTTTAATAAAAAATATAAACATAATAATACTGAGGCTTTGACACCGGCCGCGGCTGTTCAAAATGTAAATGTGACGTTTCGCTGTATCCGTTCGTCATGGTTTGTACACTGTATGAATGAATTTCAAACAATACTATTTCGAGTCATTCGGTTCAGCGACAAAATGATCGGTCAACGATCCAAATTATCTATCTAAACGCGAGTCGGAATTGTGGTCGCATGTTTAAACCCGAGGCCATGAAGAGTCGCTCCCGCTGCGGCTAAACTATCATCACAGAAATAATATTTGCTTGTAGGCGTTCTACACGGATCAAATCGAAGACATGATACGGGTTTGTGTGAAGATGGCGTGACCGCTGACTACCGCAGTGGGTGGCTTGTGTAATGTTTGAATCTTTGGTGTCTCGGTTGACGTCGCCGCCTGTTTCTCGGCGGCGACATACGGTACACACGCCACGTGAAGTATACAGCGAGCCTGAAGAAGATGCAGCACCTGTGCAGCGTCGGTCACGGACCGCCAAGCATTTGCTCGACAAGCGGAGAAAAGCGAGGCTCTCGTGTGCGGACCTCACCACGGTAGCCAATGCGGAGCCGGAGAAGTCATCTCGTATAGACGCTTTAAAAGCCTTCTTGCCATTGCGACAATCAAAATCTCTCGGACGTCTCGACGGTCTCAAGGAGGTAAGCACTAATTTAATATTTTATTAATACGATGGCTTTGGAAGGTGTGGTAAATAAATTATTAAAAAATTCGAATCAACGTGTTGCGACATCAGAGAATGCCATGTTTGTGGCCTTCGATACCATGCGCATGCGCTCACGCCGGCCCCGTACACCTGTTTCGTATCCCCCCTCCCCCCTCCACGTGTGCTCACTACCCACCTGCGTTGCACAACTAATAACACTCAGCATTATGACTTGACCATTTTGTAAATACAACGAAATGACCTGCTGTGAAACGACGACGCGCCCAATTCTTTAATTGCGGTAACATCCATCAAATTGCTAAATGTGGAAAAGCATTGAGTGTTTCAATGAACTATGACATCACCCTAAATCTGATCTCGTACTCAGTCAATACAAAAAGTACACGGGACTCGACATTTAACAGCGAGATCCCATGACTCGACGAAAACTTTGACATGAATCATAGATTCATTTTCAACGTGCCGACTTTCAAGTGTAATAAACTGATAATTAAGTAGCTTCCAAGACATTTGTAATGTTTTTGTTTTTTAATGTATAATCGATGTTGTTTGGAATTTTTTCGACGATTATGTATGTACATGAGTCAACCACGCATCCTTAATTTAATGATTATGCGGGCTAATATATAATTTTGTTGTAGTTTCTTATTTTTATATGGATTTTATATATTATAATGTTACACTTGATATTATGTTCGTGTACTTTGATAATGTAGTGATGTATTTTTATGTATATATTATACGTGTGTTTACAAAATCTAGAATTTGCACAACTGAATTTTTTATAAACCTGTGAACCGATTTGACTGTCCGCCAGTATATCATATCCGGCATGTCTAAGTACCTATCTACAAAAACAATATATATTTAGTAAAAAATAAAGATTTTGAAATTAAAATTTTTACTAACCTGATCTGCATTTGCTTGTAAAGTTTTCGAGGTCTGTGGTCCATGACCTACAATGGTGTTGAATTGAGGGCAACAAATAATGAAATCATTCACCAGACATGTTGGACGTGTTTACATGAAGAACTAATCACAGGAACACAGACAATATGCATTCAATTTTGTGATTTAATGAATCTTTGGTATTTCATGCATAAATAATAATATTCAGTGTCTATTAAGGAATATTTTGTTGGGGTTTATCATCTATGATGCTAACCCAAAATATTTCCCGTTGATTGATTTAATAATTACAAACTTTATAATGTATGGGTTGGTACTCGCGTGTCGCCGTACTTATTATGTGCACATCAGCACAGTTGAATTAAAATTATATTTATTAAATTCTTGTACTTGGATTGCGAATCGCGTTTAAGCACTCAGGTTACAAAACAACAACATTATAACACATTATAATTATGACCTAAAAAAGGATTTTGGTCTTCATCCCTACATCTTTTTCTACAAACTAGCTACCATCCTCGGCTTCGTAACGTATATACTAATAAAGAAAATTGTACCAAATCTTGCCTTTACGGTACGATCATGTAATGTGAAATAAAATGACAACTGAACGACTGAAGGTCAATCTATTAATTCTATCAATAATTTTCTCTCTTCTTCTTCTGGCTCACTCCTGAACATTTCTAAAACAATTTTCCTGAACATTTTAAAAACAATTTCTTCCATACATACCTTGTCCTTACAATTATAAACACAACAAAAAAAGAATTAGCCAAAAATGTTCAGCCGTTCCAAAATGAAATACATTTGGTAATTGATTTTTATCCACTTTATGTATTGCACCCGGCTAGGTGTTGCTGTGGCTCAGTTATTACATGTTGAGTTAAAACTACGATAAAATATTTGGTGTTATGGGGAAATGAGTCTGAATAAAAATTTGAGACTGAAAAAGCGAGGTTACACAGTAAATATATCAACAGAACGCGTGCAGCATAATATAAACTTGAAATTATATAAATTTAAAAATAAAGTCAAAAGTATAACGTCACGCCATCTTAGAGATATTTATAACAGACGGATCTACAGTTTTCAGTCGACAAATTAATTTAAAGCGACATCTGTTCGAAATTTATAAAACATACAATTAACGACAATAATCAATATTGACAATTTTTTAATTTGTAATTTTAAAATACTGAGACCCCTAATCAGAATGTATATTATCCTATCTCCCAAGTTGGACCAAATTATACACATAAATACTAACTTTCATGAAGATCGGTTGAGTAGTTCATCGTGGACAAACACCATCACGGTGAATTTTAATATATATTTCGATGTATTTGCATATTTTTGTTATAGACTAATTTCAAATGTTTTATGATTTGTAACGGCACCTTCATTGTTTCATGAAACTGCATACGGCTTCAGATTACCAATTAAATCTTGATTCTATAAGTCGGTGGATTAAACTATTTCGAATTATACATTATTACGTTGTCAATCAATGTTAAAGCTGTCAGAGAATACAAGTTGTTGAGGACAAGTTATCAAGTAAAGTTCAGACTAAGACGCGAGCACGCGAACACCGTTACAACACAGCGAAATCTTCAGATGGTCCTGAGATATTGCAAGAACGCTAGACATGTTGCCAGGGCGGTTACATAGAGTGTTGGCAGCGAACATGTTTATTTATAATGCGTGAAGTTTATTGTGATGTCATATTTTACATCTAGTTACAGACATAGTATGTTAACTAGAAACTGGCTCACGATTAGCAGAACTATCGAATTCTATAGATTGAACTGTGAATTCTTTTACTACAGAATACAATATTGAATTCGTATTTGTAATCCAAGTGGAAAAAAAAACAAATCTTTTTCATGAAATATCTACAATAAACCGAATAATTATATAGTCTTTGTATAATGATGGTATCGTATAATAAAATGTTACATGTATATACATCAAGTGATAGAATCAGTTAATCGTTTCCGTAGCATATACTAACGTACAAGGGAAATAGTGAACTTTATTTTGAAATTTGTCAATAAAAATGTACCGTTCTCTACATAGATATAAAGTCTAGAATAGCTAAAACTTTGTCGTTTTTCATTACATATTTTTTGGTTAACTATCTATTGGAACAATAATGGCTGAGTTAATCGACGTAACGGGTAGAGCCAAGCTAAAGCTACAACTGGTTTCGGTCGACTCGCCCGGGGTAGTACCACCCTCTCACAAAAAACCGACTTGAAGTAACAGTGCTTTCATTGTTGCGTTTCGTTCGGTTAGTGAGAATGCCGGAGGCCCACCGCCTCCGTCTCCCTTCCATCCCTCCGATTTCCCCCTTGAAGTCCCCGCATTCGCACCAACACAGGCTGGCAACGCACCTGCAACCTCTGTAGTGTTGCTGGTGTCTATGGACGGTGGTGGTCACTTAACATCAAGTGACCCAACTGTTCATTTGCCTCCTATGATATAAAAAAAAAATTTAATTCTTGCAAATGAACCAGATCTTTCAATGGAGGAAAACATCGTGGTGAATCCATAGCATTGTGGTAAGGTATATTCTAAGCCCTTTAAGCTATCGCTAAGCGCCTACATGTGCACCTAGGGGGCTAGCCCTTCTTTAGGCTTAGCGTGTTTATCAACTTGGATCACATCATAATTTACCATCAGGTAAAGATTGTAATCAAAGAGTAAAACTTCTAAAGTATATAAAAAACCATGTGCCTATTCCGTTGATCTTTGACAAGCATACTATATAGCGCGACTATGTACACAAAGAAGATATTAAAAACAATTAGTGATAAAAAATAATAAAATCTTTTAGAATTTTATTATATGTTTGGTTATCATAATGTATCAAAAATTTGTTGGACAATTCATGTGTAGAGAATTTATCGAACACGTGTCATAATTTCGGAGTAGTTTTACGAGCCCGAGGCACAGTATACATATATGAGGCAGTACGGAAACTACTTATAAATGCTCGTACCGGCACACTCACACAAACATGCGCATCGGCGGGACCCCTAAGGGGCTGTCTCCACGAGCGAGAGAATCGCGGCGAGTCCGCCCTTACATCGTTGGATAATCTCCACGAACGAGCGATAATTCCGCCGCGTATCGTCGCGAGTCGTTACGGTATCGCGGCGATTCCACGGCGACTCGTAACGGTATCGCCGCGTTTCCTTGACGTCACGTTGCCAAAGAAGGGATTCAGATTCTCTCGCTCGTGGAGACAGCCCCTAAGCGGTTTACTTGGTGCTATTTGTAGTTAAAACTTCTCGTCGATGCGCAAGTTTGAGTGAGTGAGCCGTTTTCGAGCGTTTGTAGGTAGTTTCCGTACTGTCTCTCATTTATACTGTGCCCGAGGGAGGCATTGTTTGTCCTTATGATTCACAGACAAATGCCACGTCACAACTCGCGCATCTGTTCCTCTATGTGAAGCATCCGTATAGCGTTAGCGCTATTGT
The DNA here is from genome assembly GCA_014332785.1 of Antheraea mylitta. Classification (NCBI taxonomy): domain Eukaryota; kingdom Metazoa; phylum Arthropoda; class Insecta; order Lepidoptera; family Saturniidae; genus Antheraea; species Antheraea mylitta. The sequence continues at coordinate 5,548,755 of JACEII010000004.1, read as the reverse complement.
CCGTGTACATGAGTTTTCAATAGAACCCTTATTACATCAATATCTGATAATTAAACTAAGTAGACGTAGACATCTCAATTGATTGCTTTGTTTGAGTTACTTGGTACACCGTCTATTATGGTTCCTTTATTATTAGTTGTTTCTTTCCTTAACTCAGATATCAATCACAGATAGGATTTAAAATAGGCAATTTATACGGAATAAATATGATTTAAAGTTTTTTAAAGGACATTCATTTATTTTCAACTCTAAAAATTATTTTTCTTGATACATCGTAAACCACAAAATATATTCTATTTTTGGGAATAAACTTCTTTTGGGAGAGGTTTGAAATTCTGATCCGTAAAATTCTTGTGTGACACCAAGTGGTGGGTATAAACACTGTGTCGGGTAAAATGGAAGCTGTGTCTTGCTTCGGATACTGGAGAAAAGTGAAACGAAAAGAAGAACGTATCTTCTTGCTTACTTACTTTCAAATCGTCCGTGGTCACGTGTAATCGGTGTGGCGACCACTAAACACAATTTCTGTAGTTGAAAAGTAATTTATGTATAATAACAATAATTCCCTATGATAGAAAAGTTTCTCTCTATCGTGTGACTTTACCACACACTCTGTTTTCTTAACTGATTATACGCTGTGGGACTGGCTAATCTTTACAGCTTCAGTAGACTTTTTGAGCGAGCGCTTAAGGCACTCTGTCGTACAGCAACAAGCCAAGGACGCTAAAGTGGTCGAACCTCGATTTGCTTTAGATGCAAAATAACAAATATGACTAAATTTCGGCTGAGTGCCTTAAGCGCTCGCCTTAGTACTCCAGTGAAGCTGTAAAGGCCTTGAAAACCCAATAGTGTAGTCAGTTCGATAAAAAAATGACTAAACTGAGTTAGCTAAACTGATCATATATACTAGTGGGCGCCCAGTGATCGACATTCGACCATAGTTAATTGATTTTTTAAGGTTTGAAGGTAGAGTTCTTTTGTCAAAGGGTATTATACTTCTACAATCAAAGGTTTTCATCATGGCTACTCAGTTATTTTTCATTTGCCATGATCTTTATTATATAATCATTAAAAAAAATCTATGTGTAAATGAAAATGAAAATTAATTATAAATTGGAAACAAAAACCACGAGGTAAAGCTCAAATTTTAACCAAATATAACTTTACGAAAAAATAATAAACATTACAATAATAATTATATTTTATGATATCGTTGTTGAATGTAGGATGAAAAATGGTAATTAGAACATAAAAGTTAAAAAATACATATAGTCGAGCATAGCAACCTCCATCACAACCTCTTTTGAACTTCGTAATTATTGACGGCTTCAAAATGTCTTTTTTATTTACATGTGTGTAAATGTTGTGTAAAATCCAAGCAGTAGTGTGAGTAGTGCATATTTTGATAAATTTAATGCACTTCTAATGCATTTTATATAAAATAAACACTTTCTGTACCTCTCCGCCATATAAACTTTAACTATGTCAAATTTCAAATTCACCCGTTGGCGGGAAATAGGTTAAAAAGGGATACAAAAATTTCGCTGCACGTATTAATATATAAATGTGTATATGAGTTAGCGGGACACAAGCATGCGTGTCTTACGAACTTAAACGCGTGTTTTGAACCTAGCATTTCGGTTGAACTAACTAATTAAGTTAAAAAATAAGGGAAAAACAAAACCCTTCCACTATATGCTAAACTAAATTGTATTCTAATGAATCGTTCTACTTTGATCTCGCTGAATATTCAAAACTGGAGCCGTTCTAGATAAGGTTATAACAGTCGCACTCTGTAAAAAAGAAGATTACGAAGGAACCTTCTCTGCTTATACCAAAATAGATATTGTCATGAAGAAATACGAAGATAATTATTTTAAATTGAATAACTGATTTTGACACACGCTTAAAGTGTGATTAATAATGATGGAAGTGTTATTTTTTATTAATGTCACTTTGCTTAATAAAAAACGACCTTTATCAAGTGAACTTACCGTCGTTTTTTTAATGATGGTAACAGATTCCTGGCAGTAGTACTTAGTTTCTGCGTCGGCGGTAACGGGCTTGTAATGTCGGTAACCGGTAACTCGTTACCATGAGATCAATTAACAGATTGCAAATCGATAGGAAAGTTAAACGGGTGTAATTCGTGTGAACGCAAACCTCTGTTCGTCACTACATTTTATTATTTGTCGTTAGAATTTAGTATGTTATATACGACAAAGATTTCTATTTACCTAATGTATACTTGAAATTAACTAAACCCAATATGTCTGTTCGACCACCATGAAAATTTGCAACCTAAGAAGATCTTATCGACAAAAATTTTATGCTATTCAAAATCATAAAAAAGTCTTAATTCAATTTAGGTCCTGAGAAGATATTTATGAACGTCAAAACTACCACCAGTTCGGAAAACAACCCAGTCATCGAGAGGAACTGGCAAGAAACTCGATCTGGTTTATCTTTTCCTTATACATATTTCTAATTATTACAACATAATAGACATAAACAGTTACATTTATTTTTGGTGGATGCACACAGAGAGGCGTCATTTCCAGACGTTATCATCGTTCACATATTAATCTAACCTATAAATGTATTAAGACTTTATGTATTAAGACCCGCTTGACATTACACTTGAAATTACTATTTGGCAAATCGGCAATGTGCTTTGGGACTTTGTTATAAAATATTACCTAATTCATCCTTACAAGTATTATTGAAGTTATACTTCTTTTGACGCGGTTGGGGAAAGTGATAGGAGTCAATATAACGCGCTCGCCGACTCCTAAATGCAACACTATGAAGTTGGTTGGTAATCGTCTGTCAACTCTCGTGAAAAACGATAATTATGTTCAAGATGGATATCAATGCACATTTTATTTGCTTTTTAGGGTTTCACGCTTTAACTATTTAACTGATCTGAGAGGACATAGGTTATCTTTTTTTCACTGTTTCTCTAGGAATAGGTCAAATCTATAACTAACTATATAAACATAAGAGTTATACTGACAAATTATAGAGAAAGATATAGAATTACATCTTGTATCCTTTCTGCTAGTGACGTGTACATATGTAACAATTATTAAAAAGATTCTATTTTTTTATTCTTATTATGTTTATACTCGATATTTTAGGAAACAACGCAATATAAAACAGTAAATAATAAATTGAATTACTTAAGATGTATAGTCGTAATAGTTACACAAAAATAATGTGTACTATAATTGCATAAATAACTAGAGAAAAAAGATACTTTTGTCATCTTTTCAATATTTTTTCTATTAATAATTATCGTCAGATTTAAAAACACTTAAACATATTTGAATATATTTAGGCATGTGAATTAAATATTTTTTAGTAATTAAGTTACAAAGTTTAACGCTTGCATCTTTAAAATATCTGTTTATATTTTTATTGATAAATATATTTAATTTTAGACATAAACTATGCCACGAAAAGGAATAAAATCATCATCAAAGTTAGATGAGATTAAAATATTAAAAACTATAAAGGATATAAAAAATAACCGTCACAGGATGCCTGGCAGATGTGAAACACATGTGTAACGTAGCAAAAACCACTGTATACGATATAGGCATGCGAGCTCAGCGCGGCAAGATAGATTTCGCACAGTCGCTTGCGCGTGGCTTCGCGTCGCCACGTCTCACAAACATCGCCACGTTAACAATCCGGTTTACCCTCGCCTATAGATATTTCACATCAAAAATCTCAATGCAGTAATTATGCAAAATCACTTCGCGGTACCACTATGGAATTCAAAAGTGCGTTTACGACGTTGTTCCACAAATAATTCATCGACTACCTATTATTACTAGATACGAGTATAATACAACTAAACGTTAAAATCAAACATAAATTCCATAAAAACAAAACTTATTCATTGAAAGACAGTTAAAAGTCGTAAACACAAAAACTTGTATGCAATGACTCACGTTATCCGTCGCCCTGTACAACAAATAAAACAAACATCGAAGTAAATTCTTTATTCTTAAACAGTTGTTTGCAAAAAACACGACTCGGCATATCGCAAACTTGGAGGTCCACATTAAACCAATAAACAAACACGATTATAAATTGTGATATTATTTATAAAAAAACTAATTAAAGCTGCCATAAAATTATGATTATATTTCAAAAGAACCACACGTAATGTTGGTGTTGTAAAATGGGTTTCATAGAATAATTATTTGTTGTAGCGAATGCATTCAAAGAATTGCTTCATTGCGATCATGTTTTATTTATTTGGCGGTTTTTATCTTGTACAAGTTTATGTATTCATGCGGTTTTGTTTGATTTCTTGTATCAAGTATATAATTACCAAACTTTAAAACGTATTTATTTTTCCTCTTTACATACGATATGTGTTACATAAGTTATATTAATTAACACCGATTAAAAGAAATAGTGATCTATGGTTTTAAAGTATGTATGTAAATGCTCCCATACTGGGCAAAAACTATCTTCTTTGTGTAAGGCTTTATAACTCGTACTACGGTGTGTTATTTCGAATGGCAAGAAATTAAGTTTTCTTTATTATGACACTTAGAAAACATATCTCAAGTGGTTCTGATTTCCTCCAAACAGTGGCAAGGCGTTCATATATGCGATTACTCTGACTTTCTTTTGAGTTATACTATACAATACATATATAAACAATGGGTTCTTAATAATAACAAAGTAATGTATATAAACTACACCATCTAAAATATCATATGACACTACAACAAAAATAAAGATTATTTGTAACAGTAGGTTATTTATACGAAAAATACACGGTACTGAACTATATATACTATTTGTTATAATTTACGACTGGCACATGTTATCTACATATATTAAATCGTTCTTGTCTTCGAGATGTGACGAGAGCGCGAGCGGTTTTAAAATCCATTCAAAATTATACCCAGAAATTAATAACATTTTTTTTTTTGCGACTATCCTTATGTAATTTCCTGACGCTTGTCTCTTTCTACTGCCGCTCGAAATACCGATACAAGTTTCGGCTTGTAAGTTTTAGAATCCCGCCAAAAGAGTTAATATTTACAATAGAAACGAAGTTGAATGTGTTTTGTTTGCTTTTAAATCCTTTTTCTTTTTTAAACAATCTATATTTGCATTGGGTTTTTAAATTATTTTTGATTGTTTGCGCTACAAATATTTTTATTTATATCTCTTATAACTTTCTGGTGGTAAGTCATATTTTAATGTGCTCATAGAAATTCACTGTAAATGAGAGTTCTCTCTTCATCATTATTGTTACGTTTAAATAGTTAATATATTACTATGCATGCTTCCTTTAAAAAATTAATGCATTCATTTATAGGATACGGTTCGCTTTACTTTAATGACTGCTCCACATACACCAAAGCGTGAATTTTCGAAGCATAGTGACTTCCCTCTTTGAAACCCATTTCATTTTGTTCGTATGTCGTTTTAACCGGATTGATTGATTTATTAATTTAAATCGGAAAAAGCGCTTGGTCGCTGTTATCGGAAATGTATTAAGCTAAATACTTCCATTGCACTTTAAATGAAAGTTAACTATAGGCTAAATTTAAAAATTAAGCGCCGCGCTTGTTGATAAATGTATGTATGTATGATTATGGAATTTGTGGTCCTTATATTATTTTTGACTTTTCTAACCGTTTCTAATACTACTTCGAGTTGTACCATGTTCGACTGATTAGATACATTTATGGATCTGTTGCATAGATATAATCGAGTTGTTATTAAAAAAAAAGGTGATGACTCTACGTATTTTTATGAGTATATTTATACCAAAAGAAGTGGGTCATCATTTTTTTTATCTGGCCGTATTGGTGTTTAGGCTAAATAGTTTGTTGTAGTTTCGCTGGGTTTTGTCCGCGACTATGCTCACACTAGTGTATATTTGACTTGTTTTTGATGAACAAAGTATTTTATTTTTAATATACTTTTCTGTACCTCTGACAACGTGTATGAAAAATTACATGATAGTTAATGTTGATGATGAGTATTTAAGTCGTCAAAGCGTAAGAAATAGATTTAAAAATAAATGCTTATTAAAAATAAACGCAACATCGTTGTATTCGTATATATATTGATCTGTTAATGTAACCAGTTTGTAAAGCTTCCTCTCTTTAAAAAATAATGATTGCAGCAATATCATCAAGTCAAATTCGAATAACACGCTCTTGATATGATAGCGTTACATAAATATGTAACATGATAGCGTAAAACTTGATGTCTGAATATAAATATTCTGATACATCGTTACGTAATTAAAGTAATATTTATGAAACACAAAGTAAATTTCATTTTTATTTTGTTTTATTTGTAAATATTGATACTCGCAATTGCTTGCAACTTCATCGTCAGTGTAATGTGATATCTATCAAGTGCCCAGCGACCGAAAACGTAATATGGCACTAAAATACTTTTATGAATACTTATTATGAAATGCTAGTAGTCATTCAGAAGTAGGTGGTAGAGTCACGCTGAAGCTATTATTGGTTTCAACATAAATGGGTCAGCACGTCCGGGGTAGCACCACCCTCTCATAGAAAACCGACGTGAAGTAACAGTGCTTGCATTGTTGCGTTTCGTTCGGTCAGTGAGAGCGCTGGAAACCCATCTCCCCCCCCTGTCCTCTCCCTTTCTCTCCAATCCCCCAAACACAATCTGGTAACGCACTGGCGACTCCTCTGGTTTGCTAGTGTCTGTGGATGGCGGTGATCGCTTAACAACAGGTGACCCGTCTGTTCATTTGCCTCCTATATGATATAAAAAAAGTAATCGCAGTCGTAATTCGCACAACTGCAAAAAATTCATCCCAGTCGGACTAATACTGTTGGAAATGTTGGAACGCACACGGAGCAAAACGAAAAGACAGAATTTATTTTTATATATACGTACTAGCAATCGCTCGTGACTTCGTACGGGTAGTTCGGTGAAGCTGTTAAGACCTTGCTAGGTCAATAGCGTAGTCAGATCGATAAAAAAAAAACATTCGTACGCGTTAATTGCTAAGTAATATTTCATAACAATGAAGTAATCTATATTTCCGTTCATTGAATGAGGTGCATCTACCGTTTCCTGGAAAATTGAGTTTTATAGAAAATACTAGCTTCTGTCCGCGATTTCATCCGCGTGGAATATTTACATTGGGCTAACGTTTATTTTAACTCGCGATTTCGTTTACGTAGAAGGTGAAATATTTTAAAATGATACATAGCTTAACCCCGATTTTGAAACATTCATCATTGGTGCTCCGCTCCTATTGGTCTTAGCCTTATTGGTTATAACCTTCCTCAATAAATGAGCTATCTAACACTGAAATAATTTTTCAAATCGGACCAGTATTTCTTGAGACAGCGCGTTCATGTAAACAGATTCTTCAGCTTAATTCTAATATTAGTATAGATATGCTCGACATCAGGTAAAAAGTCACATTTCATAGTATATTTTATTTATCTATGACCTTTCAATTCACAAATTACCTCCAATATATAAAAAAAATATTCCTACTTCGATAAAGTTGCAAGTTACAAAATTTTCGGCTTTTGGGTATAGTTTGATACGCCCCATTTGATTACGTCGGTAGTGTAACTGTGCCTGAACAGTCTTCTAAAGAATATTTAGAATGATACTAGTCTTTTCGTAGATTATTACCACCTACGTAATCTACAAGTTTTACCGAATTTTAATAACGTAATATATCATTATATATATATAACAATTTATTGTATATTTTATAGGTCAGCTGGTGTGTTGGAAACAGAATTGAAACAAGTTGTGATTACAGAGATATTTAAACAAAGCTGTGAAAACAGCGAAATCATCGATTGTGGTTTAGATATGGCGGCCATAATGTTTTCGAACGGTTTTATTAATATTTATCACTGTGATGTCTTTGCTTACTAATTGTAACAATTTTTTTTTTTAATTATTATGAAATAGCCGGTGCCGTAACTATTTTTTTGTGTGAAATGAGAGGACGTTGTCTACTTGTTAACTGTTTTTCTTTGCTACCTACTGTATACTACAACATATTTAATTAAAATTGATACCTTAAAGTGATCCATATTTAAACTGTTATCCGGTAAAATGACTGTAAATAAAACCTAAAATGCATAGCCCTCGTCTCAAAATCATCCGCTTAAAATGAGCGCACAATTCTTAAATCTTCTTACTTTTATTCGAGAGTGTGCATTTTGGGTTTTTGCATATCAATGGTGTAAAATTAGTTGTTATAGCGTTTTGTTTGCTACTTTCGGCTTGTATATTGAGGTTGTTATACGTCGCTTACCTGTGACACAGTGTAAATATGAGAGACAGTACGGAAACTACCTACAAACGCTCGAAAACGACACGCCCACACAAATATGGACATCGACGAGAGGTTTTACAAGTTATTCTATGGACAGCACCAAGAAAACCGCTTAAGGGTCTCGTCGATGCGCATGTTTGTTTGAGTGTACCGCTACGAGCGTTTATAGGTAGTTTCCATACTGTCTCTCATATGTATACTGTGCCCGTGATCCGTCTCGAGGTGGGTTACCTGTGCTCGTTGTACTCTACGACATTTCGACTTGTTTATTTTGGTACAGTCACTTTACTGCTATTTTCAAAAATTAAAGATACATAGTAAAGATATGGCAATTCATTATAATTCTTCAATGTAATAGAGGGTTTTCTTATCGGTGTATTATCACGTCATATTTCAACTGGGGAAAAGAAAAACAATAGCGCCCATTTTTATTCTACTTTTGCAAAAAAATGTGCGTGCTTAAGTATAGCGTTAGAAGTTATACTTCTTTGGCGTAACAAGATAAAAATCTTTTCAAAAATTTTATCTTTCGCCTTGTTCTACGTTTGTAGAAGAAACGACACTAATAATAGATAAAGATTTTATACATTGAAAGTTTTATTATAAACAAGAGATGTTGACTATAGCTAACTTCAGGGTGTCGGTCTTTCGTGACGGTTTGCGCGTCGTTAAATTTACTCTCATTATCCGTAACGCGCCAAAAGAAGTATAACTTCAAAAATATTCTTAGACTGATGATACTCCCGTTTGTAGGAAGCGTACTTCTCATTGCCGTACACGTGCTCCCTGGGTGATGCTAAAAAGTAAAAAAATATTGGCCGTTACACTATTCCACTTAAATTGGACTTCGCAGCGATATATAGAGTAATCAATTAATTGACGATAATAAAAGATTTAATTACTCTACACTGTTTAGCTATACGATTAAATAAGAAAATTAATCCATTTGTTTATCCATGTAATTATCTGCGCTTTAAGACAAAAGTACTTGGATGACCGCGCCTAGCTCTGTTCTTTTAAAAACATTTTTAAATCAAAATAAATTGCTAGGTTTCCCTCACAAAATTAGCATTTTTATCAAAAAATAATATGTTAAAAAATCTCTTGCTTTCATTCGGATGCGAATTGGAGTTAGACAGATTTTTTTGTTTTGACAGCGGCGGCGAAATTTACGTTTATATTCTTCTAGCGATATTTTTTAATTGCCTGAAAACTCAGATAAAAAGTTTTCTATGAAGGAAATATAGCTAGATCGATTTATCGTCCCCGAAACCACCTACATAGTAAGTTTCAAGGAAATCGTTGGCGCCGTTTCCGAGATCCTGAATATATAACAATATACAAGAATTGCTCGTTTAAATGTATTAGATAGATATCTCGTTTTTAATAAATAGTAAAAAATCTACTAATGAAATCTGATTCTCACAGTATAAATGATGTAACGTAATACAATACAAGTAATTAATTAGAAAACGGTCTGTCATTCTATTCAATAATTTCAACTTTCTATTATAAAATCGCGATAAAACAAAAAGGCGGCATGAGAGAAGGCCGATTGAAACGTTTTATAAGAACAGTTGATGCAATAGATGTCTTCTGATTGGGAGAGACTAGTTAAGTATTATTATTCTCAGAATGTGCGTTTACACAAGAAAACTTTCTATGTATTGGTTTACAAAATAGAATGGTTTGTCTACGAGTTGTCGTGAATCATGTATTATTTTCCGTACGTATAAAAATGTAAACCTAACGTGTCTGTACTTTTTAGATTTATGAAAAAAAAATAATGCAGGTGACTTAGAATAATTAATAAAATACATTTCAATCATTTTTAGAAATGTCTGTCTGTCTGTTTGATTAAACATGAATTAATGCTAAAGTACTGCGTTCACGATAATGTCACAAAAAACAATTATATAACATATCCTCAAGTAACATTCAGTCGGTTTCATTAAAATCGGTTCACTCTATCAAAAGTTATTGTAGTTTAAATGACGTCGCAACTTAAGTACGAAAAAAAATAAACAGACTTAATATATTCAGATGATTTTATTAGTTATTGTTGTTTCCATTATGTTCCACGCAGATGGCGTCAATTTTGTAAAAACCTAATATGCCAAAAATACCGGCTAATTGAAATAATAAAAAAGAAAACAATTTGAGGAAGCTTATCATCTTAGGCATATCTTGTATTTTTGAATCTAATTAGGCAAATTAAGACGATATTTCTCCGCTCGTCCATCCATGTTTTTCAAGTGAATGGATGACGCAACAATGTGTGTCGGACTCGTAGTCTCGTGGCTCGAGCTCGATGTAGTACGGGCCGGGCGTTGAGTTGAAATATATGACACAGTATAAATAGAAGAGACAGTATGGAAACTACCTATAAACGCTTGTACACTCACACAAAAATGCGCATCGACGCAACCCCAGCGGTTTTCGCGGTGCTGTCCAAAGAGTACGTTTTAAAATCTCCCGTTGGAGTTTTTGGCAGGATTTTAGTCTGTCATGTAGTGGATTTTATATTTTATTCATAATCTTGTGTTATTTGACTATATTTTGTAAATTTGGTGGTGTTTTACGTAATATAGTTAATCTATTATGCATAAGTGAAGTGAATGGAAGATAATAAATACCACGAAGCATGAAATTCTGAGATGCCACAAAAACTCCCTGGAAGGTTCTAACAAGGGATCCACCATCTTGTTAGAATATTGATTGACACGACGTTTAATATTGAAATGATCGCACGACGCTTGTAACATTATTGACTACGCGAATAGTAGTCATCTGACAGATTGATTGCCAAAAATGAAGTTTAAAAAAAATCTCTCGTCGATGCGCATGTTTTCTGTGAGTGTGCCGTTTTCGAATGTTTGTAAGAAGTTTCTGTACTGGCTCTCATATTTATACTGTGTATATGACGAGCGGTGAGGCACGGCTATTGTTGCGTCTGCGACAGGTGTGTTCACGCTTGCACATCATTTATATCTTGAATTTCGATCTAAACAAAATTAATTATGTTCCATTTGTGATGGTCTTGCATGGACTTTATTGTCAGTTACGTTGTTTGTTTAATTTTGAATTTAGACTTATATTATTTTCGTATTAACTTACATACCAGGACAGGAAGAAAACAGCATCTCAAATTTCTTAGCTATATACTTGCTTAAATTAAAGAATTTACTCAATAAAAATAAAAAATCTAAAGTTTTCAACTAATAATTAATAGTTTGCACAAGTGTCTTTAGATTTTATATTATTCAATTTGTGTCATGGAAACACAAATTTACGATTCAGTCGCGTATTTTGATTTCTAATTGATTTCATATTATATAAATTACAGCAATATTGATGTACATACACACAAATTACAATATGATATGTAAATGATATTACCATAATAAAAAGGTTACATCAAACTGGTGGCCCCTCTCAAGCTAACTACGCTATTGGCTTAGCAAGGCGTTTTTCCGATAAAAAATATACGGAGGGGTTGTTGAAGCGTGTATGCTTGGTACACATGCGTCTCAATAACTCAAACATATGTGAATAGTTAGCTAGGTTAGCTAAGATAGGTCGCGAGTTTGCATGTAACGGGCAACAGCCAAGCCGAGGTGTGCCGTGCACCCTTGAGCTAGTTGCCCAAATAAAATCGGCTGAGTGCCTTAAGCGCTCACCTTAGTAGTTCGGTGAAGCTGTTAAGACTTTGCTAGGTAAATAGCGTAGTAAGTTCGAAAAAAAAACCTAGCAAGGCCTTAATAGCTTCACCGGTTACTGGCAATCTGTTGGGCTCTCATTTTATTTGAGACGTATTTATTCATGCCATACTAGTTTAAATGAATTCTATATTTATCATAAACATCGATTTTTTTAATTATTTTTATGATAACTGAATAATAATAATTATAAAGCATTTTTGATTATTCAGATATTTTATTTCAGAATGATAGTTTTTCTAGACGTGAAAATATACGACAATCATTTCAGTTAGTAACAATTATTAAGCATGAGCTTGTCTCTGTATCTTTTAAACTTATTTAAAACGGTAGGTTTTTCCAAATTTCTTAAAGTTATTATAAGTGTACGATGGAAAACACTGAATAAGTCAAAAATACTGCATAGATTTGTTACTGTTGAAAGTAGATGATTGATTCACCTTAATTGTTAATTAAACAAGTATTAAATGATAATAATAACTAATTATCAAGATTATTATCAGTGACAATTATTAAGTGATAAGTATCAACGAACTCCAGTTTGAACATTAACTCTTATTTGTATTATTGAATTACTTTCCATCTAATAAAATGCAAGAGTATTTATTTACATTAATGATTTCCGAAATTTCGATGACTGTAATATACGATTTACAGGTATCACTAACAGATATATACAACGATATTATCTACAATTGCTAATGTACGTAGAAAAAATCAACTGGATGATTAGATCATATCAATTGACATGCCATTTATGTTCGCGTTGTAAGATGTAAGTATACTAACGCAGGCGACCATCAGAGTAGTCCCTCCAGCTTCATACCTGTTTCATTTGCATTCGTTTAGTATATTTGCCTCGGTTTCTCCAGCAGCAGTTGACTCATACAAAACGCGTTTTATCCGTCTCATATTTTATTCAGTTTTATTAAATCGAGAATTCCGAGAAATCTCTTGCAAAGCTTTGCTGTTGAATACAGAAATTACCTGCTACATCTCTGCAACTTTCCTTTATGTAATAATTATGAAGTTGAAACAGCAATGTTTTCTTTCGATCTTACGTAATAAGTGTTTATTTCGCATGAGTTTTTTTATATTGTTGATATACTAACGACATTGTGTTTTGGTCGTTTCATTGTAATAAAACTTAAGTCTTTAGTAGGGTTGTAACGGAGGAAAATATTGACATGTTATTTATTTTTTTAATTTTGTTTTTACGAAATAAAAATTCCGAAATGTTACTTTGAAGATATTGGCGGAGTCATGGCAGGATTGCCAATTTATAAAATAAACATGCTATCATAGATGCATCATCGGCGGTTGTTACACCTGATGCGATCGAATCGAACATAAGTGTTGTGTCTTGCTTGACAATTTATATTAGTAACATATTATTAAAAAATTGTAGAAACTCCGTGTATAACTTATGTCCATATTTTTCGAGGTAGAATAAAAATTCGCTTTTAAATTGTTTAATTCTTATTTTACATAACTTATTATTGTTATTTTTACCTTGTGTTGCGGTTTATTCGGGATAATCCCGCTCTCAAATAATTCAGATTAGTATGGTATTTGCGCTGGTTATTTTCCGTGTCATGTAAAGACTCGCGGAGACATACGAATAGTAATTTCAATTTGAAATATATCATTTTTAGTAAATTTTTGGTAGTTTTGGCCTAACTCTCAGTCTTGAGCTATGTGCTTTACTTTATATTTATTGTGTAATATATATTTTTATACTAAATATACTATAACATTATAAAGTGGTGAAGTTTGTGAGTTTATGACGTTGTAGGGGGTAATCTCAGGAACTACTGGCCCGATTTGAAAAATTCTTAGCACGTTAAGACGAATAGGAGCGGATAACCAATGAAGAATGATTAAAAATCGGAGTTTTTTCCTCTTGAGAGCTTCTGCTGTATGTTAGCATTAGCTCGAAGTAACTATTCCACGCGAACGAAGTCGCGGGCAGAGGCTAGTTTGTATATATAATGAAAATGCAGTTGGTTTGAAACTTAATCCTATAAAACTATAGAACGTATCGGTAAAGGACTATTTATAGTACTTATCATAAAGCCATTGAGTAAATTTCTTATACAAAAATGCTAGAAAAAAGTACATATTAAATATTGTTAAACTTTCATACGAGAGGAAGTTTAATGTAGCTTAGTCATGAAATATAAATTATAATTAATAGTTAATGACGCATCTACACCTGTTCAATAGTGGCTTATCGCGTGTGTTGATCGACAACCCTAAACGTGGGACGTACCACGTGCCCAGGCGACGCTCGACGATTACAGTTGCGACACGGTCGGAAGCGAACTGTGTAAATAAGCCGGCATCCACTTCAGGCGGCCGCTCTTGCGTCTCGCCGCCAATTATAGATACTGCTTCTACCATGGTTCTGCCTTAGCTGTTGCGTCACGTTGTCTCTCTCCCCGTACCGTAAGTGCAAGTCAAATATGACATGGGTTTATAAGTATATGATGTTAAGCCGAGAGTATAACATAGTGTAATTGTCATTCTTATTTGTCAACGATAACCCTGTACCTCTTTATACAATATTAGTATCTATTCGCGGCTTCCTTCACGTTAATGAAGAATTGTTGATTTACTCTTCGGAATAAGTGCATTTTTTCTGAATGAAAAATACTCTATATCCTTTTTTGTACTCCTGAAGACATGTATACAACATTTCATGGTGGGTCCGTTAGGTAGTTAAGTAAGTCGTGAAAGCGTAACAAACAAACAAATATACTTCTGCGTTTATAATGTTAGGACTAACTGTACCTCTTATTCAGAAATATGTATTGTTCCCGGGGGATACAGCAAATCGAGATTAACGCGAACGAGGCCGCGAGCAAAAGCCAGTATAAAATAAAGTTGTAAAATCGAATATTTTTCGAAATTTCACGCTTCTCGTTGGTTCCCAAGATTATGTCTAAAATAAAGGTAATTGAGAACGGTTCATATGATTGCTTTAAAATAACCCAGTATTTCATGCAAGTCATAAATATTTCCAGTAAGCGGTTGTATAAGAAAGGACGAATGATTGATGCGCATGCGCAACGCTTTTCTCGATCTGTTATTGTTCTGATTGATTTCCCACGCAAACGCAATGGTAGTAGCTGTATAAACTCTTACATTATTACCTCGCCAGTTCAATATAGGTATATTGTACATATAGTTTGAACGATAACAAATGTGCGTCTAGTTTATTTATGTAATAAAAACTTTTTACCAAAAATTTTCATATTATGAGATTTTATCTGATATTCTGTGAGAAACTCTGATTACTTTATTATAAAATAGCCTCTGCCCGTGACTTCGTTTGCGTGGGATAGATAATTTGGGCTAACGCTAATACGCAGGCAAAACTCTCAAGAGGAAAAAAAAAACGATTTTTAAACATTCTTCATTGGTGCTCCGCTCCTATTGGTCTTAGCGTAATGATATATAGTCTATAACCATCCTTGATAAATGAGCTATATAACATTGAAAGAATTTTTCAAATCGAACTAGTAGTTCCTGATATTACCCTCTACAACGTCACAAACTCACAAACTTTACCTCTTTATAATATTAGTATAGATTATAGCATAAAGCTCAACATTTTGTGTGTATGAACAAACTAATCTTTGGAATTATCAGTCAGACTTGAAAAATTGTTTTTGCGCTTTATAGACCATCTATCTTTATCCGTCATATAAAGTATCGGTTAAACAGACGCTAACAGGGAAAGAAATAATAGTACCTAAAGATGGGACTGTGACGCGGCGCGGGGCTTTGGGAGCCGAGAGCGGGTCGACCGACCGACCAAGAATAAGTATTACTGAGATGATCCGAACTGTGAATGCCTATGTCAGTGAGGTACCATGCTAACCACAGACACCTTATCGACATGGTACGTATTTCATGCTTTATTCATTTTTTTTTTAAACTTACCTGTAGAAACAGTACGTAAAGCAGTAGTTTTAAAATGTTAACGCGAGTGATCTACGTTGTACATCTCTAGTGGTTTAAGATTGAAGGAATGTTTTTAACAATAATGAAATAAAAATAATTTATTGTTCGTTTACTCTTAATTTTGTCATATTTCCCATACGTTGTTACCATTGTTGTAAAGTCTAGTTAATTACAATACACTACAGAAACATTTAAAGACCGACGATACTTTAACAAGCTAACCACAAACAATGGACTTCTTGTTGCCACGAAAGTGAATAATATACACATACTATGTGTGTGTAAACGCAGTTTCTCGTCGGTCACACGTTATTTGTATTTTCCGTAAGTTTGAATTTTTACGATACCCAACGCCACACTTTCTAATCGGCGCGACAGGCAAGCCCTTTGCGGTGATTAACTTGCTCTCGGTTTTACTTTGACGCCTTATTAGTGCTTACTAACAGCAATTACATAGCGAAAGTGTTTTAAAAAAATCGGCCAAGTGTGAGTAATACGCGCGTCGAAGGTTCCGTTTCACCAACCATTTATATTTGTGTTATCTAATTCTTAAAAGTGTGCTTCCTTTAGTCTAATTTAATTACAATGTAAATAAGTTTCAAAGTCATGTGTATTATTTATTTATTATAAGCCAAAAATATTTTACCACTTTTGTTATTAATTTGTTGGGATATGCCTCATAGAATAAACGTAATCTGTATTCAATTTTGTAAAAGGAATAATATACAAAGTAATCTTGCAGTGATTTGAACGAACGTAGTCGATTATTGTTGAATATAATACTAATAAGCTGTGTAAATTAATGTAGGAATAATATTT
Source organism: Antheraea mylitta (assembly GCA_014332785.1). Lineage (NCBI taxonomy): Eukaryota > Metazoa > Arthropoda > Insecta > Lepidoptera > Saturniidae > Antheraea > Antheraea mylitta. Next base: position 5,531,913 of record JACEII010000004.1, on the reverse strand, counting down.
AGAATATCACTTACGTTAATATACGCATATCGATAAATTCAAAGAGTCTGTCTTCGTTCGGTTTATTCTGAATCGATTTTAACGAGATATTTACTAGTAGAAAGGGGGATTTTTGATAGTCTTGTCTAGATTATATGCCAATATGCTTTACTATTACGAGTAATAACATTTTCTAGAGGTCACATAAACGGTTAAAAGGGTTAAATAGTAATGGTAAAATTGCAAAAAAAAAACAAATCCCACGATTAATCCAGATAGAATATATAGATTATATGAAAAACCATTTTCACGAGAACAAAGTTGTAGTCAAAAACTAGTCTGATAATAATCGGCTTGTTGTTAATATTAAACATTTGCATAATAAACTGCTCCAAATATTATTTATTCAAGTAAACGAATAATTAAAAAAAATCAATATACTCACTATCTTTACTAATATTATAAATGTGAAAGTGAGTTTGTTAGTTACATGAAATTTTGCACATGGGGGTATTTAAGGGGTACAGAAACAGAACATAGAATACCTTACATCCGAAAAAAAATTTTTTTTTGGTCCCGTGATGTTAGATGCAATCTCCATTAAGGTAAGCGATACTGAGGGCAAAAGCTAGTTCATAATATTATATATATATATGATATTTCAAACAGTGTATACTAATATTATAAAGAGGTAAAGTTTGTGAGTTTGTAACGTTGTAGGGGATAATTTCAGGAACTACTAGTCCGAATTGAATAATTATTTCAATGTTATATAGCTCATTCATCGAGAATCTATACTAATATTATAAAGAGGTAAAGTTTGTATGTGACGTTGTGATGTTGTGGCTTTGTAGGGGGTAATCTCAGGAACTACTGATCCGATTTGAATAATTATTTCAATGTTATATAGCTCATTCATCGAGAATGGTTATAGGCTATATACCATCACGCTAAGATCAATAGGAGCGGAGCACAGATGAAAAATGTTCGAAAATCGGGATGTTTTTTTGAGAACTGCTGCGTGTTAGTGTTGTTAGTGTTAGTGTATCTATTTCACGCGAACGAAGTCGCGGGCAGAAGCTAGTAAACTATAAAAAAAATCTTCAAGCTGTGAATAACTATTGACTTTGTTGTGTACTCTTTTGACTTGTCATCTACGTTATTTGTATTAACTAGTATACCACAATCGTAAATGTAGGCAGAGAATAACCAACCTCGCTTTAATGTAATCAGATATGTGTTAGATTTAATCTCAAAACGATCCGAGAGGTGGTCGTTGTGAACGCTTATCAAATAATAGATTTATACAGCAGATTGAAAATTGAAGTCAAGTGCTATTTAAAACTATCTGAAGCACGTTTTGAAATACATTGTGAAGAGCCGAATAGCTATTGATAAGGCGAACAGTCCCTATGATTGTACAGAAAAACATAGGGAAGAGATCGGTGGGCGGAACATCCCAGCAACGGGATTCAGCATTCCAATACCTATCTAGATATGTACGTGACCGATCCGAATAACGCGTCTGATTTCTTGTCTATTAACACTAAGTGGTTAGTGGATAATTGATTATCTTAGGAATGTTTCTTTTCAATGTATGTAAACGTTACGTGTGTGTACTTTTAGATTTTTGTAAAAAAAATGTTGCGAATGTCTTGGAATAAGTAATAATTTTTTTTCGAACTGACTACGCTATTGACCTTGCGTGGCCTTTACAGCTTCGCCGGACTACTAAGGCGAGCGCTTAAGGCACTCAGCAGATTTTGTTTAGGTAACTAGCGCAAGGATGCACGCACACCTCAGCTTGGGCTGTTACCGAAATCCCGGATCTAACCTAGCTAAACTATTCTAAGCTATTGATATATCCATACAATTGAAATTGTATGATTCACAAACGATTACATGTATGTCGGAAATAATAAAATACACATATATAAAATGTGTAATTTCAATCACTTTTAGAAACGTGTGTCTATCTGTCTGTTTGTAAGAACAGGCAACACTGCTAAAGTATTGCGTTAATGATAAAACCTCAAAAGAAAATCAGTTTTATTTCTTAGACACTTTTTCTTAATTTATAAAAGAAAATTATTACGATAACTTGGTTTAGTATAAAGTTATTAAAGTTTACAAGATCTAAGTGTTAAATGATCGTGTTATCGTAAATATTGTTGATATAGAAAGTAAATAGATAAAAAAGAGTTCCTGTTTTAGATATATAAAAAACTGTAAGTAAATTAAAAACTGTTGTAAACACTTAAATTAATTTTGCGTTTTCTCTCTGAACGTGTTTAATTAAACTTCATCAACATTCTATATTAAGAATTTACAACGTTTGTGTGGCGTAAACATCAAATTTACATATTATTTAAGAGACTATTAATTTTACGATTACACCCGCACGTTGTTATTATAAAATAAATGTATTTTTATTTATGAAAACAACACTGATGTTGGAGATACAGAAGCATTATGTTTGCACGTGTCTCTGTCACTAATCACATTATGATTTACGAGCAGCGTACAGCGTCACAGACTTGGCTCGTAATTCGAAAATTTTATCGCGAAAAATTTTATTGAAGGTCAACTTGCAAAGAATAGTAATGAAACATTCTGAAATTGCCTCAATGCCTCTATTTTTATGGTTCAGCAATATCAGCAACAGATGTTAAATTAAATATTTCAAGGCAGTTCCGGTTGTAATGTCTTTGTAATATGTGTATTTTTATTATAGTACTAAAAAGTTATGGCACTATGTTGTATGTTAAATTAGCTACCTGCCCGTGCTTTGCACGAGTGTTCTAAAAAAATCCAAATCACCTCTTTACATTAACACCACGTAATTAAATAAAATGCCACTTCAATAACCGAATGTAAATCTATACATTCTGTCAATATTTTGGAAACCTTCATACTGTCTTCTCTTTGTCCCATATGCATCTTTTTGTATGGAAGTTTTTAACTCAACTTTTCATTTTTCCGTGGGGTTTTTCGAACACTATATATCATACAAATCTTGATAATTACAAACAACGAAAAATAATTAGATAAATGAGTGTAGCTATTCCTAAATGATGCGTTTATATACATTCAGCAATTAATTTCCATATATATAGTGCATTCCAGTTTCCAAATAGGTAGGTAGAGCCAAGCTGAAGCTAACACTGGTTTCAGCATGAATGGAACGGCTTGTCCGGGGTAGTACCACCCTCTCACCTCTCACAGAAATACCGACATGAAGTAACAGTGCTTGCGTTATTGCGTTACGTTCGGTCAGTGAGAGTGCCGGAGAAGAACCTACCCTCCCCCGCCCCCTCCCGTATTCTCTCCCCCCAAACACAGGCTGGCAACGCACTTGCGACTCCACTGGTGCTGCAAGTGTCCATGGATGGCGGTGATAACATCAAGTGATCCATTTGTTTGTTTACCTCCTATGATATAAAAGAAATACTACCACCTAACGGCATTTGTCGATATCATGCGATCCTGTATGCCTCTCGAGGGTTGAATATGCAATTGCTGAACTCGAAATGCGACAACCAAAAGAGATAGTCACTGTGACAGGTTTAATACACACACAGAAAAACGTAAGTTTAATATGAAGGGGTTTATACTTGATGTATAGCCTTTACTTTGTTGTAATGAGTAGAAATAGAAGTTATATGTATGAATCGAATATACAGAATGGTAATTCCTGTTAAATAATAATTCAGATGATTTGTTGGACTAAGACGCAAGATATATTATCATTTGCGAAGAGTCTTTGAGAATTATGGATTTACATATTTATGGACTGTTCTCGGTTGGTGGTCGACGCGATTTGTCCAGCGAAATGGGGAAGATTTGACAGTTGGTTAACCGAATGCCATTAACCATGGGAAGCTGGTTAAAAACGATGCTGATTCTTATGCTGTACATATTTTATTATCAATTTATGCCGATCTGTAATTCTGAGTTATCTGAATAAAATATGTTATTTTGGTTAGTTTCAGGCAAATACTATATAAATAATGTTAGAGGTCAATAGTTACGTTCGAAGCATGGGGTATATTAGTAAGATTGTGAAGTCATGTTTGGTATATTATTGATTATATAAATAGTATTTATGCCTATTGTATTTTCCTTATATATTAATATACATATGTGTAAATTATAACCTCATTATATTTAAATAAAGGATGTAAATAATTTTGTAGGAATTATTGATCCAATAATAAAAATGTCTTCACTGATTCTATTTACAGACATGTTATATATAAACGTACAAAATCGCGAGCAGTTGCTAGACGTTAATTATCTGTCAATGTACAAAGTAATAAGGTTTATGAATCATCTAAAATAGTTATTGTGACATTACATCATGAAAAAATTCCATTGGCATACAATTTATTCACAAGCGAAAAAATCGTAAGTAATTCGAATATGCATTACACATAATGTACTTCTTATATGTTAACATGAAATTATATTAATATATTGTTCGTCTTGTTGTTACTCAATACAATCGCAGAGAACATCTAATCGAGATACAAAGGTAACTCGGATATTACGAGGTCGCAGGTCGGTTTACATCAATGATGCACTTTCGATGCGCTAGTGAAAGGCTCATCTTTGTCGCAGGTGTACGGTCTGCAGTGCCAATAACAGTCCCACACCCGCCCGCCCCGCACTACCGAACTCAACGGTTATATCACAGTATAAATATAAGAGACAGCACGGAAACTCTACAAACGCTCGTTCCGGCACACTCACACAAACATGTGCATCGACGAGAGATTTTAAAAGCTACTCTATGGACAGCACCGCAAAACCATATAGAGGTCTCGTCGATGCGCATGTTTGTGTGAGTGTGCCGGTACGAGCGTTTGTAGGTAGTTTCCATACTGTCTCTTATATACTGTGGTTATGTGAACATGTTTTCATAGGGCTGCCAACTAACTAATACTTCGAGACTTCCTACTTCGCAGACAGCTGAAAATTACAAAACATTAGATATACTTGCGGAGAGTATTTGTTTTACTGATTTTCTATTTTAGACGCTGGTCACCGTCCGACATGTAATATAGAGATTAGCGATGTCTGTAATTTTATTTTCTATAGTGTTCAAATTTCTCTAAGGATTTAGTTTTAAATAATTTTATTGTAGTACTTTATCAAGCACAAAGTGCTTGCCTAATTATGCATATTTTTTTTACTTAAGCAGATCATTGAAATGTGCTTGAAAGTACGTATTTACAAGTACTATTTGAGCGTAAATGTGTGTCTTGTCACGCTTTCGGGATTTTATTACTAATTGGATCACCATGATATTTTACACGTTGTCACGAGTATAGAAAAGGAATAAAAACCTTTCGTGTAGAAAAAAAATACGTGTGGCACTCGGGGACTGCCGCGGTAAAGCTATTGCATGACATTTTTTATTAACTTCTGCAATTATAACTATTTATTTATGCAGTATTTTTTCCTTTGTTTTTTTTTGCTTTGATATTAATTCAAGTTACACTTTTTGAGCGTGGGGACCGATAAGAAAACATTTTTTTTTCTTTTTTCGTCAAAATATTTTTATTATCTTACAATACATGTAGGTTATTCAGGAATATTAATCATTGAAACTATGGGTTTATGGTAACTGAAATAAGAAACAAAAGTTTGAGACTTGATTGGTGTTAGGTTTTTTCCTTACGGAGTTTTTGGATTCGGTCTCCACGCTCAAGGCCCGCGATAGAAGCTATGCAATAGCTTAAAATATAATATTCCCTAGGGATATGACAAATTAAATCGGACGCTTGCGAAGCTGCGAGCAAAAGCCAGCATATTTTAAATTATTAACACCAAAAGAAAATGCTTATTAATCCAATATTAGAACATTATTATTAAAACAGGCAAATTATATGATACTTACGCTGTAACTGTTCTTTACTTAAAAAATATTGCACCAATACTCATCTCTGAAATGACCTTTAGAATCTAATTACTGTTCCAGATTTCTTTAAAAGTGTGATGGCCTCAGAATGACGGTTAAACCTCACAGGAGTCGCAAATAATAATCAATATAGCACGGTTTTATATAAGAATTTGCTTGTAATATTTTGAATAATTAATTTAAAACCCTGGTTTATGTAACCAAATATGTGTTCATATGTGCAATATGTTCATTTAACATTTCGGATTCATAACTATTTTCATGTTTCAGCGTAATAATAAACATCAATATCTTGATAATAATTATTAAAAATGAAATAAGCAATTAATTTGCAACATACATTTGTTTAAAGTATTAATGAATGCAACGATAATTATGACCAAGTTGTGACTCATAGCGACATTATCTCTGCTTAATAGACTGTTTAAATAAAAAAATAATAATAATATCCAGCAGACAGAAATCAACAAGTAATCTCATTATAGAGATCTATCTTTATTCAACGTTGTCATCTGAGCGGAAGCTTCAATCTTGGTAAAAGTAGATGCAATGTGGGTGTTTTATTTATTGCTTTTTTGTCTGCGCCAGTGGTTTTCTTTGCGCGATGATGTTGAAATGGTAAATTGTTCTAACCGGAAGATATGAGTGTTAAGATAAATTTCTCTTGATGACATAACTGTGTTTCTATGAATATTTTTATAAATTGTTATTTTATATATAGGATGGCTTGAATGATTTTGCAGCTCTAATTATTAGAAAAAAACAATTATAACCACATTTTATGTACTATTATCAAATTCTCAGTACGAAATATGACATGATGACAAAATATTGATATGTATTTTACTAGATTTTGCCCGCGACTTTATTCGCGTGGAATAGTTACTTTGGGCTAACACTAACACGCAAGCTAAAACTCTCATAAGGAAAAATAAACGATTTTGAAACACTCTTCATCGGTGCTCCGCTCCTATGGGTCTTAGTGTTATAATATATAGTCTATAGCCTTTCTTGATAAATGAGCTATCTAATACTCAATCTCTTTTTTAATCGGACCAGTAGTTCCTGTGATTAATACGCTCAAGCAAACAAATTTATGATTTTGTATGTATGTATATGTATGTATGTATATGTATATATATATGTAACTTCGTGGTGACACACTATTAAAACCAATTAACATTATTGTACATAAATGTACATTAAATCTTGCCTAGAATTCTTCGTGCATTAACAAAAATAATTAATAATAATTATTACAAATAATTAAATAACGTTAACTAATTACATCTTATGAATAATATCCGCCAAGATGAACAACAATCAAAATTATCTAAGGCAACATATGTTTGTATCGGCCATATATTTTTGAGTTATTGTTGTATTTATTTACGTAAACCGTGTCTTCTAAGAAAGTAAGAAGCGTCAGTATTCACTACAGTTTATTGTCTTTCCCGATATTATGATTTAACGCTAGCGGAGAGCATTGTCTCTTTCAGTAACCGTGTACTGAGTTTGTGTCTGCTGTCTCTCATTAAACAGAAAGTTTATTATTACTGCATGTTGTTTCATTAATGTCATTCTGTCATTACCGGGCGTTTCTGAGGTGCAACATGGAAAATTGTCATGGACGAACGCGGCGGCCGTAACGGGAAACGAACAGCGCAAATTATAACCTCAGTGCAAATGTTTCCACTTTCTTGTATCTACGAACGATTGTGATGAGCGTCAGTAACTGCGTCCGTAACTTTTTAGTTGTGAACTGTTTACAATTTAAACTAAACGTGTGGGTTTAAAATTTCTCCATTGATTTATGCGTATGGACGTTCGGTAAATAAATATGCGCTCATTGACAGTACGCTACCGGTTTCCTGTTAAGTACTTCCTTTTGTTAGTTGTCAAAGCGGACGACGCGACTCTCTTTACTTTTAGTTTCTATTATTTAAAGACTTGTAAATCTACAATATGCTTACTTTTTTCTATATAATTTAGCTTTGTCTGTTCTTTGCTTAATTCCTTATTTAAAATATTAGTTTCTTATTTTAAATCTGGAGCTTTTATACAAACATTCAAAACAAGAATAAAACGTTCACGGTGTTATTATAAAAAAGTTATGTCGCCTAAGTAAGTTGCCTCGGATAAACACGGTGCATTTAATACGAAACCTTTTTGAATCAAGTATTCAATACGTATTTAACTTTTTTGTAATAACACCGTTAGTGCCCAATTTCTTATTTGTATAGTACATTTCTTAAATATATTAATTGTAATATATTATTTGTAGTTTTAATCTATAATATATCTAAAGCATTTCGTTGCTGTTAAATTATTGTTAAATTTGCTACTACTTTATTGTACATGCAATTCTATTTTCAAAATACACACTAAACGTAACATTGCATTAATTATAAAACGTCTAACTTGTATGAATTACCTACTTAGTACGGATACTTAACGATTAACCTAAACTTTCATAATTTTTAAATGTCCAAAAAGTTACGCCTGAACTGCTCATCTGATCACCATAAAATTTTGTATAGAAGTTGTAAGAGCTCTAAAGAAGGACACAGAATTAGTTTTGTGTTATTCAGAAAAACGTATTCGTCTTCAATGTTAGGCCCAATTTACATTATTGTGAGCGAAGTTGCGTGCAAAAGCTAGTAATTAGTATTCATTTGTTCCATACTCTATTAATAATCGGCAAAAATGCTTCCGTTTATCCGTATACGATTGCATATGAACATAAGAGTTGCCGTGTAAATAGTAGAAGCATGCTAACCAAAATTAGCAATGTGGTGTTATGTCGATAAAGTGAAAATAGACTAAATTATCACCGATGTTTACGAAAAATACATTATTATATATTTAGAAAGTTGTTTATTTATTTATATAGGCTAACCTACTATACGGTGCTAAACTGGTTCAAGAAAAATAAAGAATAAAAACTTGACTTTCAGTAGTACAGATTCTCATTTTATTTAGAACTAGTCTGTGTCCGCGACTTCGTTCGCGTGAAATAGTAACTTTGGGCTAACGCTCACATGCAGCGGAAGCTCTTGAGAGGAAAAATAACCCGGTTTTTTAAACATTCTTCATTGGTGCTCCGCTCCTATTGGTCTTAGTGTGATGATATAGCCTATAACCATCCTCGATAAATGAGCTATATAACATTGAAAGAATTTTTAAAATCGGACCAGTAGTTCTTGAGATTACCCCCTACAACGTCACGTCAGAAACTCACAAACCTTACCTCTTTATAATATTAGTATAAATAACAAGTTCCAATGAATGAAGCAATCACGAAATTAATATACGCAAGAAAATGGCGTTCTACTTGACTTTGCCTTAAATTTTTCATTGACTTAATATAATAACGCCAACATATAATAATGTACGAGGACATAGAATTCCATAATGTGTAGTTCGATTTATACGACTTTGTTAAAGAGCATAAAACTACAATAAATATTATGTCGCCTTGAAAACTGAATGTATTTGTCTAATTTACATATTTATAGAAACTCGTATAGAGTCGATTAACACATCGTACGAGAGTTCTCATGTGTCTCCACACTAAGCATTGTTGGGTAAATGCGCTAGAAAGTGATCGAGTTACAATTGAATATCACGTACGCGTGCACTGTGGAGGCACACGTCGCGTCGCGTCGCTTTGTACAATCAGTCCGCTTTCACGTCTTATCAGAGTAGACTATTATTTACATTAAACTAATAATTAATGAATAATCAATAAACAGTCGAATGTAAATTTTCTTCGTCATTATAAAATCGAATGTATAAAAAGTTATATAACAAAGTTTTAGTCATATATCCCAACCATTGAAACTAAAAGTTTATAGAAATCTTTATCTCTTTATACAAAAATTGCTTCTGTACGTGTGTATGCCACAGAAATCCTCCCAAACGGCTGAACCGATTTTGGTGAAATTTTATGTGCATGTTCCAGTGGATCCGAGAATGGTTGAGATTCATAACCGGACTGGGTAGGTGGCGCGGCGGTTGATTTTTAGATTTTTTTTTATCATCAAGGCAGGACGTCTGCCGGGCCCACTAGTATAATATGTTATTTGTATAATTAGATATGATATTTGGTAAGGCTTTTTCTAACGCCTAGTTGGTTATCTATCAAGTGTAAAATTTGTTACCAAGTTATGTGTTGTCTGGAAGCTGCATTTGAGGTCCATTTCAACAACACATGATTTAATCAACATTTTTATCATCTATAATTACATTTTCTTAATTTAACTAAAAAGCGTTTCAAAATATTTATTCATACAAATACAAGTTTTTCTTATCTTTCAACCTTGGATGAGCTGTCGTCGGAACTCGTTCATATTTCAAAAGGAGGCTCTTGCACAGAGGTCGGTAATTAGCGGTAATCGATCTCTTAGTTTACGCTTGTTCGTATATGGTATGGGCGGGGTGGCAACAGCGTTGCAAACGAAGAATGTGATGGCCGCAGGGTTGAAGCTTCACAATGTACCAATTAAAACAAGATGCCATTATTATTAATACAATAAATCGTGCAAAATTATGTATATGTTAACCATTAATGTTAATTTATCTTCGTTTTATCGATTTTGTTTATTTTAAAAAAAATTTGCACTGTGAACTTTATAAAGAAGACGAAGTTTGTCAGTTTGGATATAGTGGGTAATCTGAGGAACTACTTATTTCATTTTGAATATTGTATTTTAATAGGAAGATACATTATCCTTGTAAGTATATAACTAGTATTTTATCACAATTAACTCGCATGATTTTCAAATATATTCTTCGTTAATACATATTTTTGAATTAACTACTTTTGGGTAAAAGGTATGTTTAAAGATAATAGAAAGTCAGAACACGCTAGATTACACTCGAAAATTAACAATTAGCAGTGTTCTATCAAATACCTTTAAACGAGCAATTCTTGTATATTTTTATATTTGTATATTTTATATTATTGTATATCTATTTTATGCAAAGAAAACTTTTTTTGACTGAGTTTTCAGGCAATGAAAAAATATAGCTAGAATATAAAGGTAAAATTCACCGCCGCTGTCAAAACAAATATAGCTCAGATGGAAATCGGCTTCTTCGAAAATCCCTGTAACCCCAATTCGAATCCTAGTGACAACAAAAATTTATCTTTTTAATTTTTTTTTAAAGAAATGCTAATTTTCTGAGGCAAACTAACAGTTTATTTTAATTTTAAAATATATTTTAAAGAACCGAGCTAGGCTCGGTCGCCCAGGTACTTAACTATTATATTACCAATGTAGCAAGAGCACTAGGTTTTTCTTATAAGCTTTGAATAAATAGCTGCTATTTTTTATATAATTTGGTTATTCTCACTATAAATCACGGAAATATATCTGCTTTATACCTCACGAGCTATGAAATCTCTGCGATATAGTATGTTGCAGAAACATATTAATTGATTTTACTTTATTCTTTGATTATATGTTGAGTTAATTGATCTGTATTAAAAATATGAAAATATTTTACCAAACAAATAATCCATTCGCCCTGGAGTCCCACGCACTTTAGTTATCGTATTTGTAGTTTGAGGATTTATATATCACGTTAAATTTAAAATCCTCTAACAACAAAAATGAAATATAGTACGTTATAATTTATCGTTGGTGAAATAACAGTGAAAAATAGTCCATTTCACGGCGATACAATTATATTAAAAGTAGCTACAGATCCACGCGTACAGAACACACCAAATTTAAATGTGGAAGGTAAATATAATATCGGTGTAACTGCCTATTTCTGTCGAGTGAACGAAAACTTCAAAACCTAAATCCGTCCGAATAAAAGCAAACAACACGCAGCCCTGTGCGAGTGAATGCACTCTTGCGCTGCTAATTTCTCTATCTTTAGACGCAATGTTATTGACCGACGCACTGACCGATGCTGAAGCAAAACTGCATTAGATGCGTCCGGCCAAATACACGTCAAAAGCCGCGCAAAAAGTTCCTTAACCAGTCATATATTTGTTGAATGATACCTAGCGAGATATTTCAATACAGATATACAGCTTAAGATTCCGTTCGGATATTTCTCGAGATCGAAAGTTGGTTTAGAATTAATACGCCAATGTTTATCCAAGGAACTTTAATAACCAACAACGATTTCCTTTTAAACTAGATAGAAGTTTATCTTTTAGTATTTTACAATCTCACGTTTACTTGGTTTAATTTATTTGAGGTCTCAACCTGAGGTATTAATTAGAACGGATATTAATTATGGCCTTAAGTATTATAGTTTCCTTGACTATTCATTATATACTTGTTTT
>JACEII010000004.1:5501517-5519075 GCA_014332785.1 Antheraea mylitta | reverse complement strand
GACTACAGCATTTATCAACATAAGATGCGATGCGTAAGACAATAAAAGTAGAAGAAACGATTATAAAAAAATTAAGAAGAAAATATAATAAAACAATTCGATAATGTATAATAATTTCAAAATTAAGGAAAAAAATCCTGCAGAAATTAATTAAATGTTTATGTTTTGTTTTAATTTACATAGGACTGGTATGCTACATCTGACTTTTGTAATAGAATAACACAGACAGAACATGCATTATTATTGTCATTAATTGAAATTATTCCTTTTTTTAATATATTGTTATGTGCAAATAAAAGAAGATATCGACGAATTTATCCATTTAAATAAAATTTGTGTTTGTATTTTGTCAGGATTGTTCCTCAATACGACTTTCATGATACATTGAAAGGCCGATAAAAGAGTTTTCAGGTCATTATGCAGGCTACATTACACTTTTTTGTAAGTGTTAGGCAGTAGTGGTTACGTTTTTCAAACAACTTAATATTATTAAAAGACTGGTAGACGTATAGAAGTACCAATGACAAAGTTGTACAAAAAAAAAATACAAAGAAAAGCTGAATAAACACGTAATTTCTATGATACATCAAAACCATTGTCATGAGGTGTTTTCATAACAAGTTTTAAATATACAATTAAATTATGAATGTTACAATTATAATAAAAATAGTTTTTTTTATATATAAACATAGTTATTTCTGTAAACTTTAATTAGTATGCAGTATATATACACATAAGACCATTCATTCATCATAGTATTTCACACAAATTCGGTGAGCTTCATTATATAGTATAAAATGAAGTCGCTTCCGCTGTCTGTTCGCTTACATCTTTTAAATAATTCAACGGATTATAATACAGTTTCCAGCAATAGATAGTGATTCATGAGGAAAGATTATATGTTTATACGTATATATATTATAATACAGAAAAGCCGAAAAAAAAAAAAAGATTTGTAATGTGATGCCGTAAGAAACCTTCTGTGCGCTTAAAACGCAAACGCTGGCTATACCTTACGAGACAGATCAAACTGATGTACTACGCATTTGTATATCTATATTTCTATACTAATATTATAAGTAGGTAAAGTTTGTGTGTTTGTTCACGTGAGGTTGTTACGTTGTAGGGGGTAAGGAACTATAGGTCCGATTTGAAAAATTATTTCAGTGTTATATAGCTCATTTATCGAGGAAGATTATAGGTATATAACATCACGCTATGACGAATAGGAGCGGAGCACCGATGAAGAATGTTTCAAAATCGGAATTTTTTTTTCCTCCCGAGAGCTTCCGCTGCGTATGAGCGTTAGCCCAAAATAACTGTTCTACACAAACGAAATCACGGGCTGAAGCTACTCTTAAATAATATTATTAATCACTCCACATTGGCACATATTAGTGTATACATTCCATCCGTGCGAAGCTGGAGCGGGTCGCTAGTTAAATAATAAACTTAATTATTTTTAAGTACATTCAAAACATACAACCATAAATATGTGCTATTCGAAGGAAACATTATTCGCTTTCGCTAAGTGAGAGAGAGAGTACTGACTTGTAACAGGAAAGTAATTATGTTTACCTGCTTTATGTCTAAACGGTCGTGTTGATCAGTTAGTATTAAATCACGTTCCTATTTATGTCTTTATAGAAAACTTACTTCAAGCAAAACCGTTTTATAATTTAGATTTCTTTTTACCGTTTAAGTTTAAACAACATTCTAGTTTTGTAATATCTTGTCTGCCTTGTTGCGTTAACGTAACCTTACCACGTAAACCTCTCATTAAAATGTGATGTGAATTAATTTGTTAGTCAAAAATTGTATTAATGTATCATAAAATGACTAGTCTTTATTCTCAGCTTCGCTCACGCTAGATCTAACCTATCTCTCAGAAACAGTACATTTTTTCTAGATGAATCTCTGACAACTTGCATACATAGCTTCATAATGATCTATTGAGTTCTTAAGGCATGAAATCATAAGACTTACTTTCGTCTTTATAATAATATTAATAAGGACTGATTCAATTGAACAATTGATTTTTTTCACTATGGTATTGCTTTTTCTAAGCCCACCTCACTAGCTGACACCCTCAAGTAGAAAATCTATCACGAAGCTATAGATGTGTCCCGGTAACTGCTCTTGAGAGCGTATTTAGATTCGCTCTAGGCTTAGCGTGTTTAGATCACATCATCACGTTGGAATTTATCATCAGGTGAAATTGGCGACTAACATTAAAACCTGTGAAGCGTACAAAAAAAAAACTCATCTAAATGAATTGATGTAATACTTTGGATAACGTACGTTTACTTTTGATTTTTTAGTAAGCAATTTACTTCTGTGTTTTTCCTTGATTTTCGTTTATATAACTAAAACAATACATTCATACTATTAAAAGTATAAACACTACATACAAGATTCAGTTAAAATCAGACGTGAAAAAATATTTCTGCAAGCCAATATGAAGGTGACAACTTCGTACAAAGTACAAAAGTATCTTAAAAATAAAATTGCCTTTGCCTGATGCGTTTACCTGAAAAATAATATTACTGTATTTTTTTACATATATAAAAACCGGCCGGACTGTTTGTACATACATAAAATAAATGAAAATATGATTTTTATTCTCTTGTTTCCTGATCCAAAATTAAACCCATTTTAGATATATTTTTCATTATTAATATAAGGCTAAATTTGGTCGTGTTTGTATGTTTTTCTTGTATTCATGAAATTTATTTGTTTAATGTTTGAAAACGGTGGAATTATTTTTATATTCCTAGGTCTCATAATATCTCCTTAATGGGAAAAATCAGAACATAATATGGTAGTGAGAGATATAGATTGCATGGTATAAGTTTATTTACTCTAATTGCATTACGTAGAGATAAAAGAGAGGAATATGTTTGTACGGAACAAATTACTATCGCGTCTCCTCTTAAATATTCCTCTCTCAACTTTTTATTGGCAAATTACTAATTTAGCAGTAGCGTTTGCATCATGGATTTGAAATTTGAAAACGGCTTCGATTCAAAGTGTGACAGCCACGCCTTGCTTTTATTACTAATAAACTATGTTGTTTTAGTGAAAGTCCAAGTTTATTTTTACGATAGCTATATGAGTTACGATCTGTGCCCGGTTTGTTGTTCATATTTTAGATTTAGTTCAATCACGTAATTTTTTTTTTATTACATCACGTAATGGTTCACGCTCTCTCTAAATTTATTTATGGTAGCCTTTTAACATAACACCATGTTTTAAGTTTACTACGGCTTGAGATACTTTGTTTATGAAACTTGTAGGATACAATGGTTGTTTTAGAACAATGTTTTTGAAGATTTTTAATGGTATTTTATAAAAAGAACTTTAAGTTTGTGTATCCTCATCTTTAAATATTTTGGTCCATCTAGTATTCGTTTATATTCTGGTCACAATGACCTTGTTTACATAGTTATGTCATTGATGTATTTGCGAAAGGCTCGATTCATGTAGTATTGTAGATTAATTAATCAAAAATCTTGTAATCTAGATCTTGAGCCAAAAACAGTAAGCAATATTCATTAATCATGCCAGCTTCAGACACAACAGATAAACAATCGAGTAACGAATCTACATGCTAGTTATTCATAACTTCATAAACGATAATAAAACAAATTAAAAACTATATTTACTAATGTATGTGAAACCATTCAAATACTGAAAACGTGAAATATAGCGTTTAATTGTAAATAATGCAAATAATATGATAATGTACTATTATAACAGTTTACAACATTTTAATGTGATCAAAGGATCTAATATTGTGCATTACTTTTTTCATTTCTTGTAGAGAATAACTCGTAGGTATTCGTTGAATTGCGTCTTTTTGTATTGTCCTTAATTAAATAGCAGAAAAAATTAGAAATTTCCAACTGCTTGTAATTTCTCTTTCTTATCTAATTTTCTGTTCCAATAATTAATTTCTATCATCTATAATGTAATTATAAAAATATTTGTTACTATAATGTTATTAATTATTTAGGAGTATTTTTCAACTTTCAATCTAGGGAGTAAGTACGTCGACTACTTATATTTTATCAATAAATATTAAGACATGTTATTTAAATTTTAAATTAAATATACATTGATAAAGAAAAGACATTTATCATAACATAAAATTAATAAGCAGTATGTTATATTATTAAACAAAATCTCTCTACTTAGGTATGTAAGAAATATCCAGGTAATCTATATCCAGAGCGGACGCTTAACACTTGTTTTAAAAGTTAAGCAACATACATTTAACGTCATCTATATGTGTAATATAAATACAATGCCTTTGTGACTTATGACGTTAACACTAATAAACGGATACTATGACCATTCAATGTGGACTTTTTCGAAGATGGTTGAAGGCTTCTTATTTTTTGGATTCGATTGAGCCTTTGCCATTCTTTTAGTGATTAACGAAGCGGGCGGAAATCAGTTACTGTTATAACTTACTTTAATTCTTAGCATTATAGTATGAATAATTACTTAGACAAGTAACATTGCCGTTACGGTTTACATATAGAATTCCATCCATGTTATTGTTAGGCAGAAACCTGAACCATATTATATGAAACATGTGCAATCATGATATTGAAGTTTACACTCATATGTAAGTCACGTGGACGGACTTGAGGTAGAACGGATGTGGTGGTATTGCTGTCATCTCGTGATACCGATGTTTATAAACGCACTATGAAATACTAGTATAATCTATATTTTAAAGCTTCTTGTAACCGTCTGTATTTTGATCTACTTAATACTTTAAATTGGTATCAGCGCCTTCGATTTCATGAGGTTATGCCATTTGTGTTTCTCAATGGATTAATTGCGGATTGCCATCCTCTTTCCCAATTTTGAATGAAGTAGTTCGGTGTAGCTGTTAAGACCTTGCTCGGTCAATAGCGTAGTCAGTTCTAGAAAAAAAATCCCAATTTATCTTAAACGTTTGTTATTATTTCGTTACTCTCTACGAAAAAGCATAAAATAAAGTAGCGTATATAATACTCTGAAAAGTATTTTATTTGTCGGAAAACAATTTCTTTATAGTGGGTTCAGTTGCTTCGGAGATCAGCTCGAATAAATAAGAGACATATACATTTTATTATATTTATTTATATGTAAAATAGTGTAGTAACACTTCGAGCATTTGATTTTCAACTAAATATAATTTATACGATGGTAACTATATATTTCTTATAAATTGGATTTTTAAATATTATCATATATATACTCAATTTGTATTTGAAAATTGAAGTTCAATATATACAGAACTAAAAATCATGCTCGTTTCATATAAAAACATGCCTGCGCAGGTTAAACATGCAACGTATCGGCTGAGTGCCATAAGCGCTCGCCTTAGTAGTCCGGTGAAGCAGGTACGGCCTTGCTAGGTCAATAGCGTAGGCAGTTCGAGAAAAAAAAAGAACCAGCAATGTTCCGAACTCATAGTAGATGTTAATATCTGCTTTACTCTCCTTTCATTAGTGTATATGAACTTGTCATATTTAATACTAGTATGCGTGGAAAAGATAACTAACTATAAACTAAAATGCTAACTAAAATGCAGCGGAAGCTTCCAAGAGGAAAAAACCCCGATTTTTAAACATTCTTCATTGGTGCTCTGCTCCTATTAACTAGCCTATAACCATTCCCGACAAATGAGCCATATAACATTGAATAAATTTTTCAAATCGGACCATTCGTTCCTGAGATTACTTACTCTCTACAACATCATAAACTCACATACTTTACCTGTTTATAATATTAGTATAGAAGTATAGACTACTGACATATATGTAATACATACTTAAAAGCAATATCTTTGTTTACAGGTAAGCATACACTATTATTCTACACGGATATCCAGGGTAAGAACTGTAAATTTTATTTTAGAATATTATTTATTTTAATTTAATATTAATTAGAATATTATTAATTATTAAGAAAATTATTAAGGTACCTATACAAAATATGATTTAAATGTAGTTTTAATGTCGTTTAAGACTGATATTGTGTCTTTGCTATTATATGTCGCTATAATAAAACACCGTCATCATTCAACACTGGCCTTTCAAAGTCTACAAAATATGCTTTAGACAGAATCACGAAAGTATTATTTTGAAAACATGCCAAATCGACACGGAAGCCGCCTTACATTGCTATAAAATCGTCTCAAGTATTGCAGCGTCTGTAGATAGGTCACTTTTTATAGCTTCTGTGTGCAAAATAATATGAAAATAATACATTCCTGTTCATCTATACTCCTATACTAATATTATAAAGAGGTAAAGTTTGTGAGTTTGCGACGTTTTGATATTGTGACGTTGTAGGGGGTAATCTCAGGAACTACTGGTCCGAATTGAATAATTCTCTCAGTGTTATATAGCTCATTCATCGAGAATGGTTATAGGCTATATATCATCACGCTAAGACCAATAGGAGCGGAGCACAGATGAAAAATGTTTCAAAAACGGGATGTTTTTTCTTTTTGAGAACTGCTGCGTGTTAGTATATCTATTCCACGCGAATGAAGTGGCGGGCAGAGGCTAGTAATATATACTTACTATTCAATGTAATAAATCATTTTGATATCCTTTCGAAACCACAGTAAGTCACTGAGGTAAATGAAAGTACACGGTTCAGATAATGTCAGACTGTTAGATTGTTACCTTTTTATCCATACTAAATAATGTAGATTTGATATTAGCTTGTGAGAGCGACTTCGCTCTTATGTAAACGCTTATTATGGTTTATGGGAACTACTTGTGTCATATTGTTGCACAAAACAGGCGACAGCCCAAGCCGAGGCGTGCTGCGCACTCTTTAGTTAGTTGCCGTAACAAACAAAATCGGCTGAGTGCCTTCAACTCTCGCCTCAATAGTTCGGTGAAGCTGTAAAGACTTGACCATCTTCGTTTGGATACTATCTTGTTATAATTTTTGTTATCAATTTTGTCCATTGTATCCTATCATATATCATGCCCATCGTCAATTTAACGGTGTTATTTCAAAAAAGTTAAATACATATTAAATACTTGCTTTAAAAAGGTTTCGTACTAAATGCACCGCTCTCGCATGAGGCAAATTCGCGTTATCCCTTTTTCGCAAGTCTAACCTAACCTAACCAAAGCGAGATAAAAGAGCAAGATGGTGAACATTCACCGAGCGTGGTGCGTTTAAAGCGTAACCTTTGTAAAGCAAGTATTTAATACGTATCTAACTTTTTTGTAATAACACCGTAAATGTTTAATTTTCTTTATAGTACTACATAAATCTGAAAATTGCAACCAAACTGGTTCAGCAGTTTTCAAGTGATGGGCGTTCTTACAGACAGACAAAATTGTAGAAATTATTTACAGTAAATGTATTCTTTTCCTTATTCTTTAATTCATTGTACTCAGTGAACGGATATTGGACTTACAATTTTATTATACAACTATATGGAATAGATTACTGAAGATGAAACCACAGTAATGTCAACAAATAGCGTTAGAAAAACACGTCGCTCTATCCAACAACACATAATGTTATCATGTACACGTAATGACGTCTAGTGCACTCATTTATCTTTGAGAATGAAGATCGTGTGGTCTCATTACCGATCCTATTACGACGGCTCGCTATACCTCTTTTTATCTCATCGTTAGAAAGTCTAGGACGTAATTAATATGGAGAGAGGTTATTATTTCGATATCGAAGTGATGGACAATTTTGAATATACATGTTATAGTACTTTTCAATTAGATTCCTGATATATTATCAGTGAAATTTTTTAAAGGAATTTATGTTAAAGTGTAGTGTTGATGCTTGATTACATAGATGTATCCTCTCGACTGATTACGTTGAAATATCCTGTAATGCTTAGGTCACTTTATTGTATAGCTAGATTTTGTTCGCGGCAACACTAACATTTTTTTTCGAACTGACTACGCTATTGACCTAGCAAGGTCTTAACAGCTTCACTGGACTACTATTTCACTAGTCTTAATGTAGGTTCGGTCAATTCCTTGAGAGCAGTAGATTTTTTTCTGGATAAAAGGTTAACTAGATTTTGTTCGCGGCTTCATTAGCTTTTTTTTTCGAACGGACTACGCTATTAACCTAAAAAGGTCTTAATAGCTTCACCGGATTACTACTTCACTAGCTTTCTTTAATGTTGGTTTGGTCTATTCCTTGAGAGCAGTACATTTTGATATAAGGTACGCTATGCCATTTTCTGTAGTCTTAATAATTTGCATGCAAAATCAATATGATATTCGGTTGAGTAAAGTTCTGAAAACTTAGCGAACAGAACAAATTCACATTTGTATATATAATATTAGGTAGAATTTTAAATACAAATACACAAAAATAGTTTAATATCACATGACATTTGTAATTTTATATAAGTAATGGTTCTGGTAATTCTTTGCGTCGCTCTAATTTGTGTTATCTGAAAACGCCTAGCGTTTTAACAGATATCGTTAATTCAGTATTAAATTTATAATTATTTTTATCGTGAAACGTATAATGGCTTTGTGTAAAATTGTCCGGGTGTGGGATATTGCAATTGTGTCCGACTGAATAGGGACCATCATAAAACATACACATACCAGACAGTATGGAAACTACCTAAAACGCTCGCACCGGCGCGGCACACTCCTACAAACATGTGCATCGACGAGACCCCTAAGCGGTTTTCGCGATGCTGTCCATATAATTCCATCCGTTTTCGCGTGTTTGTTCATAGTTTCCGTACTGTTTCTCATATTTATACTGTGTCGTGTTGTTCGAATGGTTTCATCGGCGGAATGTCAATTTCATGTACTACCAACGATGTCTTCGAAGTTCGCGTACATTTACTAATTAATTTCAGTTGGTAATAGTATCATCTGATGGTAAAGGATTACATTGTGAGGAATCCTGAAACTGAGCAATGTTATTGCAGTACCACCGTTTGTGAGTAAGTATAGTAGTGGGAATTTGTCAGAATTTGTAATCATTAGTATGTCACAGGCTAACATGGTGGCCATACCTTCCGTCGGGAACAAATGGTACCTTGCAGACTGATGTGATGATAATGTCGATATAATAAATGTAAAACAGATAAATGTAAGATAGATGTATTTCAACAGGCACACTTACGCGATTTGTCGTCGTATATTCAATAATCATACGTGGTGGTAGAATGCATAGACCTGACTGGTTCGCCACTTTTTATGGCACTCTCTACTTCTATGAGGCATGCATCTGAGGACTATCGATGTATTGTAAATCTTTATCTCATCAAGTAAAGTAGCGTCACTCTGTATAAAAACATGTTGCCAAGAGTAATCGTAAGAATGTTTTAGGTGTAATTTATATTCTTTTTCTTCGAAATCTTAAAATTTGTTTTTGTTAATTCAGCTTTTGAATACTTAGAAAAATAATTTTCTTGTTAGCTAAAATTTACAATTACTCTACATTTGGTAAATTTATTAATTTAATAATGTGTTTTTAGGTTAATTTTATAGAATTATGTGTTTTTTAAAAACAGTATATTTCGATGTTTCCATATCTGTTAGGCTAAGTGATCCCATGAAAGATGTTTTTTTTTCGATAGAATTATTTGTTCCGTTTACTTTGAAGTTAGATTTTCAAATACGACTATGATAAAAGTGACTCAGAAATATAACGCGCTTGTAAAAATCCGTGGAATAAAACATAGCAATTACAAACGAGGTTACGAAATTACGTGAAATGCATTAGTTGTTTTTGCGTTGCCGTGCCGTTAGTCTCGGCAACACTCTAAACATGTCGTCTGGTGACATATGTACACGCTCGTTTACGCTAAATATCATGTATCTATGTATGTAATAATATTATACAGTATGGCATATGGAAAAGGCTATACTTAATTACTTGAAGTAATTATGTAGTTTGTAATACTTTATATCATATTAATTCTGGCAAATATAAATCCTAACTCATACTTTTAATTGGTTTAGCACTAATCACTAGATATTTATTACACTGTTAAACTAATATCTAAATCAAATATAGTACTCAGTAATGTTATTGACAATATAAAATTGCACTATATATAATAAACATTTTTTTAAATCAGAATGCTATTGGTTATCTTGAGGAAAATATCTTGTACCCTTAAGCTTGCAGCGTATATACTAAACCGTGGAATAAACTATTTATCAATTTATAGATATATTAGGCTTTGTTATATTATTAAAAAAAAAAAAAACATTTTTTTTACTTTTAAATAGGTAATTTCGACGTACAATTAATTACAACCTTTATTAATGTAGTACTAAATTAAAATATTCATGCCTAATAACTATTTATGTTATTAAATTATTCGATAGACTTAATAGTTAAATCAATGAAATAAAAAAAAATCTAACGGGAAATTATTGGACACACTTTATTAATAGTTATGTTTTAAGAACTAGGATACATGTGAATTGTTTTATTGTTAGGGACAAATTAGTTGAAAATATCTACAACTCTGCACCCAGGCTTCTCGTATGGATGCTTTATGTCACCTTATAAATGCCTTAATGATATAAATATTTTTTTTTTTAATTTCATAGTAGTCCGGTGAAGTTGTTAAGACCGTGCAAGGTCAATAGTAGTCAGTTCGAGAAAAAAAATAACTTTCATTTTTCCAGCTCATCAAAAGTAGCTTCAGACAAACAACTAAAATTGAATTAGATAAGGAGTAATACCATATTGATGTAAGTGTTGTAAATAATCTTTTTTAGTAATTTGTAAAAGTTTGTAACAAACAATTGGTAGCAATTTTTTCATATATGTACCCCATGGTAGTAAGAAGTGATGTATGTAGTAGTCTTGATATGAGTTTTCTATACATGTCATATGTTTTGCACTGATTATAGTTAACTAACATAGACGTGTTCTTAATTACATAAATATGAAACATGTGAGCAACTGTTTCCAGCGTATGATGAAATATGTATAGAAAAATGTACATTACATAATCGTGCCATTTTTTTTTCTCGAAATGACTACGCTATTGACCCAGCAAGGTCTTAACAGCTTCACCGGACTACTAAGACGAGCGCTTAAGGCACTCAGCCGATTTTATTTTGGCAACCAGCTCAAGGGTGCACGGCACACCTCGGCTTGGCTGTTGCCTGTTGCATGCAAAATCGCGACCTATCTTAGCTAACCTAGCTAACTATTCATATGTGTATGAGTTGTTGAAACGTATATGTGTACCAAGCATACACGCCTCAACAACTCCTCCATATATTTATTATCGGAAAATTGAGGGTTTTTCAGTTCGATAGAGGGAAAAAAATAAACCCTTCCACTTTCATGTGTAAGCGTGTAGGCGTGCACGTGTGTGGGGGTGATCGTGTAGTGTTGTAGCAGTGATGTATATTTGTGTGTCACCGTATGGCGCAAGCAACGCACTCAAGGGGTCCCTACCGAGGGATCAAACCTAGGCTTGAGCCGCTGCCGTGGGAGGCCTAATCGGGTGTGCGGGAGCGAAATTAACCCCCAGACCACGATGGCGTGATCTGTGGTTATGCGGGCGTGGGCGTGAGCACGCTCTGTTTCGAGGGACAGGCTGGTACTGATCGTTCGCTGACGTGATTAAATCAGGAGGGTCGGTAAAAATGCATCGCGGACGTCTTTTATAACGCGCAGCGTTAGGTACGGGTTCATAGTTTGCGGCGGCGTTAGTCCACTGACGGACTGGAGGATATTCAACCCCAAAAATGAAAGTCGATAGCTTATCTAATTTGTCCCACTCAATCATTCTAAAAGTGCCCAACGAAATGAGGTGAGACAGTGAGTACCTAATATATTTCAAATATCACTTGTCATTAGTATTACGCATTATCTATTACCGACAGACGTTATGTAAGAGTCGTGAGCCCCATGATACTTTAAGGCAATCACTTATGTTGATGTACTTACCAATAAGTATCAGTAATGGTTTATGTTAATGCTTAACATAATAATAACATGGTGACACGACACCTACTTTGACTACTTTAAGAATTTATTAATTTTCTATGTTCAGCATCGTGATAGGTATTTTTTAAAATTCTAACTAAGATAATAACTTTGTTTGTTAAAAAGAGAAGTAACGTCCATCTGGTAGACTGTTTTGAATTTTAATCAAATATGAAATTCAATTTAATTTCTGAATCGAATCAATTAATTATTAATTGTAAAATAAAATTGCATATTAAAAATGATTGGTCTTATTACAAAAAAATAAATACATATTAAATATTTGTTTTAAAAAGGTTCCGTATTAAATGCAATGTGGTCGCTGAATGTTCGCCATCTTGCTCTTTTGTCTCGCTTTGGTTAGGTTAGGTTAGACTTGCGAAAAAGGATCACGCGAACTTGCCGAGGGGCGAGTGTTGTGCATTTAATACGAAACTTTTTTAAAGCAAGTATTTAACACGTATTTAACTTTTTTGTACACCGTACAATATTTGTACAGTGGTTTAAGTGCGCGTCTCGCTGCTGTCTTGTGCTTTGAGTTCGAATCCACAGAAACCCATTACTTGAACAAGAGTTTGTATGTACATTAATTATGTATATGCATATTCGTAAAAAATCGCACTACACAGGGCTTGATCGCTAATACAGAACTTATTTCGTTATAAATGTATATTTTAAATACTCTAATGAAAATCATTCTCATATTTTAAATATAAAAACCAATTGTTTTAACACAGAATAAATTTATCAAAGCAGTTATTAAGTAGAGTTCTCTCGATAGATCGGTTTGTTTTTGTACTATTTTGATAACATAAACCTAACGCGATTGATCGATTCTAATCAAGTACTTACTAATTACATCAATTAAAGATTACATGTAGCCACTTTCTCTACAGGAACATTATCTTTAAAATCCATATCGATTGTGACTACTAATTACAGTTTCACAATAGAAACTTAAATCTATCGATTGCATAATTTTGTAGGTATCTTTGATTCGGTAACAAAGTTTTTTTTTATTTTGAAGCTAGGTTAACTAAGATGGCTTTACTAGATTTTTCGGAGCAAATTCATTTATCTTATGGGAATGAGTAGAGCTCATAACTCACAACGAGAATATAGATATGAGAATTTATGTTACTGAGTTGCAAAACATCAATCTGCAAATCCGTTATCAGCCCGAATAATATTATAATTTATTATACGACTAATCGAATTATAAATAAAGAAACACTTAAAATCACGAGTAATAACAGTAAATTGATGTTAGATCTACAAAAAGAACGAGCACAAAAATTTGAATTTGGTGTCATGCATTTTAATTGTCGTTGGTAATCGATTACGGGATCTTGCGAGCGGTATGAAATTATTATGAATTTCTGTTATTCGTTATTGATGTGAAGTATCTATTAGTGTGCTTTGTCAGTAAAATCGGGCCGTATGTCGTCATGGTAAACGGCATGACACTTGCTTATGCCGTCATGTTCTACGCCACCGCTTTTGACTACCTTATGTGCGTATCCGCGAGTGTGGTATACTTCGTTAGTTATCTATGTGAGTTGCGTACTATTTCTATCCGAGTATATTACAGTTTAGTATAGATGGTACTGTATTTGACGATAAGCAAATTGCAATTTAAAAAAAACGGTAACCACCGAGAAGTCTACAAGCCATCGGTAGTCGTCGCTGTCCCATCGATTTGCAAGCTTCTTTGTAGTTGAATTCACCAGGATGCCACAAAAAGCGGGATTGTTAACTTATGCGTTTATGGGTGTTGTTTCAACCCTGTCGGGTACACTACTGTGGGTGGTAGAGCCACGTTGAAGCTATTACTAGTTTCAACATAAATGGGTCGAATCGTCTGGAATATTACCACACTCTCAGAAAAAACCGACGCGAAGTAACAGTGCTTTGCATTGTTGTGTTTCGTTCGGTCAGTGAGAGCACCGGAGACTCACCACCTCTCCTCGCCACTTTTCTCTCTCCCTTCACCTTCCCACCATTCCCTCCAAACATAGGCTTTGCACGCACTTGGATTGCCCTGGAGTTGCTAGTGTCTGTGGATGGCGGTGATTACTTAACATCAGGTGACCCTCCTATTCGTTTACCTTCTATATAAAAAAATACGTGTGGCACTCGGGGACTGCCGCAGTAAAGCTATTGCATACCATTTTTTATTAACTTATACAATGATAACTATTTATTTATTTTATTTATGCAGAATTTTATTTCCTTTTTTTTTTCTTTGATATTAATTCAAGTTACACTTTTTGAGCGTGGTGACCGAAAAGAAAACAATTATTTTTCTTTTATTAAATAAATGAGAAGTTAATATTGTTCAAAATATTTTTATTATCTTACAATACATGTAGGTTATTCAGGAAAACACTTTGTACACAAATTATACGAGTACAGATATTCACTGTTGTACATAGATGATAAATACCTATACACCAGTATACTTTCTCACAAACAGCTGATTACGTATTCGTCGGATTTCGGAGCAGCTCTTCTCGATCCATGCGAGCTTTGTACAGTCGTACCATATATACGTTAAGCGAACGCTCGGCCAACAAGCTACATGGTAGGCAGAGTGGGGGGTGTTTGGTTTTTTCGTTACGGAATTTTTGGATTCGGTCTCCACGCTCAAGGCCCACGATAGAAGCTATGCAATTATATAATATATAATATATAAGAGATGTTGAGGTATGTATGCTTGGTACACATATATGTTCCAAACTCATATATGTATGAATAGTTAGCTTAGGTCAGCCCAGATAGGTCGCGAATTGCACGTATCAGGCAACAGCACAAGTCGACATGTGCCGTGCACCCTTGAGCTAGTTGTCAAATAAAATTGGCTGAGTGCCCTAAGCGCTCGCCTTGGTAGTCCAGTGAAGCTGTTAAGACCTTGCTTGGTCAATAGCGTAGACAGTTCGAGAAAAAAAACAATCTGCCAGATACGATTGCCATATTAAACCTGATAAAAAAGGTTGACTCTTATTTATGACATCGAGTCAAATTAACATATTATGTAACTAGAGGTCAATATGAGAAGCATAAAACAACGGACGATGTTAGATTATTCACAAGAGATTTACTAAAACGTAGGAAGCTACTATAAAAAAAATATCATCATTATATAACTCGATTGTGACTTCGATAATATTTCGTAAATGATATCCGACGTCTCGTTTAATAAAAATTCCATGAAATTATATGATATTTATCTGACATACCATTAAGCCGAATAAAGAAAAATGTGATTATGTAAAAAAAGTCGCTGTCGCGTCGTGATCTTTTTAAGAATCGCCACTGATTAATATTAGTACCGACTTTCTTCTCCTAGTTAATATACGACTTACGTACGCACGATCAAACGCAATCAACGACAATTTTAATTTAATCTCTACAACTATTGTTGAAATTTGAATAGTTATCAAATTAATCTTTACTCACGAATATAAGTTTACTAAAATATGCTTTAACAGTTCTTTTAATAACAAAATAATGAGGCGAATATTACTTACTGTAAAGAGTATAGATGCAAATGACAGAGCCTGATAATAACACAACAAATTACCTTGTTGTGTTATTTTTCAACAATAGTTGCAATTTTTTTTTTCGAACTGACTATGCTATTGACCTAGCAAGGTCTTAATAGCTTCACCGAACTACTAAGGTGAGCGCTTAAGGCACTCAGCCGATTTTATTTTTGGCAACTAGCTCAAGGGTGCGCGGCACACCTTGGCTTGGCTGTTGCCTGTTACATGCAAATTGCGTCCTATCTTAGCTAACCTAACTAACTATTTATATATGTATGAGTTGTTGAGACGTATTTGTGTACCAAGCATACACGCCTCAACAACTCCTCCATGTATTTATTATCGGAAAATTAGAGTTTTTTCAGTTCGATAAGGGAAAATAATAAAACCTGGAAGCATGTGTAAGCGTGTGGCGTGCATGTGTGTGGAGGTGATAGTGTAGTGTTGTAGCACTGATGTAAGTTTTTGTGTTACACTGTATCGCGCTAGCAGCGTACTCAAGGGCTCCCTGCCAAGGGATCGGGCCTAGGCTTGAGTCGCTGCCGAGGGGGGCCTAATCTGGTGTGCGGGAGCAAAATTAAGCCCTAGACCACGGCGGCGTGATATGTGGTTTCCCGGGCGTGGTCGTGAACACGCTCTGTTTCAAGAGACAGGCTGGTACTGATCGTTCGCTGCCGTAATTTCGTCGGTAGGATCTGTAAAAATAATAGTTGCAATGACACCAGAATGAAATTAATATTCATTGTTCTCGTATCACGACTTTGATTGTCGGCGACGTGAAATGCTCTTCCTTTCACATCTGTCGATTCTAGCATAATGCTTGCTTATTCGCACGTTGTGATTGTACTGATCGATTATTCTTATTTTCAATAACGGAAAATCAATAATCAACAAAATCAATCATATATGTACAAGTATTTCTTATTCATTTTGTAAAGATAATGTGTTACAGGTTTAGTTGGCCTAGTTAACCACTTCTGGGACCCCGAGGAGGAGGCCCGGCTGTATGGCAGCTACAGGGAGTGCAGAAAGACCCTGCAGGCTGCCGTCAGCCGGACGAAGGAAGCTGCATGGGAGGAGCTGCTGCAAACCCTGGAGGGAGATCCTTGGGGGCGCCCGTATCTGATTGTACGCAAGAAGCTACGATCTTGGGCGCCTCCGGTAACGGAGACCCTCCAGCCGGAGGTGGGGGCGAGGGTCGTGGGAGAGTTGTTCCCCGACCCTCCGCTGATGTCAGCTACTCCCATGCCTCCACCTCGGATGGAAGTCGAGGAGGTGTCCGGCGGCCCTCCCCCAATTACAGAGGAGGAGATGGGGAGGGCTGTCGAACGCCTCCTCAATCGGCGCAGAGCACCCGGTCCTAACGGGGTCCCGGGTTGGGTGCTCGGCCTTGCGATGGGTCATCTGAGGGGGTAGCTTCGGGAGCTGTTGGACCGGTGCTTGGCGGTCGGTCAGTTCCCGAAGCCCTGGAAGCTCGGGCGGCTCTGCCTGATGGCGAAGGCGGGCCACTCTCCGGACTGCGCGTCCGGTTATTGGCTCCTCATCCTGCTGGACGAAATCGGAAAGGTATTGGAGAGGGTCGTCTCTTTCCGAGTCGTCCAGCACCTGGAGGGAGTGGGACCGAATTTGTCGGACATGCAGTTCGGATTCCGGACAGGGCGTTTCACCGTGGACGCCCTGTGCCTCCTCAAGTCGTTGTACGCGGGGGTGACCTCCGAAGGGGAAAGGGTCTTGGCGGTGTCCTTAGATATCGCCAACGCCTTCAACAGCCTGCCGCTTATGTCATACGTCATCGTATCTGCGGCGGCTGTTGGAGGCGTACCTTGAAAACAGGGAGGTCGCCTACGTGGACGGTGACGGGCGGATGGTCCGGCGAGCTACAAGACAGGGGGTTCCATAGGGGGCGGTACTGGGGCCGCTCCTGTGGAACATGGGCTACGACTGGGTGCTTCGCGGCGTGCTCCCATTTGGAGCGCGCCTAATCTGTTACGCGGACGACACCCTAGTCGTAGCCCGGGGGGGGGGGGG
>JACEII010000004.1:5464104-5501417 GCA_014332785.1 Antheraea mylitta | reverse complement strand
GGGGGGGGGGGGGGGGATGGAGGGAGGTGGAGCGCCTGGCCAAGATGGCCACAAACCTCGTGGCCAGGCGCATAAGGAGGTTGGGCGTCAGGGTGGCCCTCGAGAAAACCGAGGCCATACTTTTTCATGGGCCTTGGCGGGGGCCTCCACGCTCGCCGGCTCCCTTCCTTGGGAGCTGGAGGCAGGGGTTCTCGCCGCCGTGAATTCGTACACGCGTACAGCGTAGAGGGCAGCCTCTGGCTCCCAGGGCGATAGAGGTTAGGAGGTGAGAGTTGCGGGAGTGGGCGATGGAGAGGTGGATGCAGGACCTGGTGGACGCGCGCTTTGGGACGTACACCGTTGACGCCGTCCGTCCGGTCCTGCGGGAGTAGATGGGGAGGAGTTGGGGCTCCCTGACGTTCAGGCTGGTGCAGGTACTCACCGGACATGGTTGTTTAGGGTGGTACCTGTACCGGACCGTTCGCAGGGAGCCGACCGCCGCCTGTCACGAGTGCGGTGCTGAAGAAGATACTGCGCAGCACACTCTCTCCGAGTGTGTTACGTGGGAGGGAGAACGTTGCACTCTGACGGTGGCGGTGGGAAGTAATCTGACGCTGCCGAGCGTGGTTTCGGCCATGGTCGGCAGCGAACAGGCGTGGCGAGCAATGGCCTCCTTTTGCGAGGGGGTCATTTCGCAGAAGGAGGCGGTGGAGAGGGCCCGCGAGGCAGACCCGCTGAGTGGCCGTCTTCGTCAACGGAGGACCAGCAGGAGGTGGCGCTTTGCCCAACTCCTTCTGCCACTGTAACCGGACCTGACGGGATGGACCGGGGTCTCATCTCCTCATTGTACAGGTCCGGCGGACAAGGGGAGGCAACTGGTGTGTACCCAATTTGCCTCTCTATAGGTAGGAGCCCGGCGGCCACCTTCCGCCGGGCGGACCGTTGAGGCGGCTCTATAAGGTGGATTAGCTGGAACGATCCCTTGCCGCCCCGACAACACGGTCTGTCGGTACACCGTGGGGTTTTAGTCCGAGCAAGTCGGACATAACCCGCCCTCTCCCCGGGAGGGTGGGTATCCGTAAGGAATTTCCCCACGTTAAAAAAAAGGTAACCCTTCTAATAAAGGGTCTAACAAATAAACATACTTCGAAGTCACCTACGTCTAAAATAAAAAGCAACAATACTGTTAGTCTTGTGACAATGCTTTAATTCTTGAGCCAAATTAAAATTACGAACAATCTAAATTTATCTTAATTTGAGTGATGTTATGGACTATACGTCAATGGGCGCTATGAATATAGCCGTAAGTTCAGATGTGCGTTTCATATAGGCAACGATGTAGGTGGTAGAGCCACGCTGATGCTATTACGGGTTACAGCATGAATGGGTCGGCTCGCCCAGGGTAATTCCCCCCGGATCCACACAAAACGACAGTGCATGCATTGCTGCGTTTCGTTCGGTCAATGAGAGCGCCGGAGGCCCACTTCCTCTCCCCTTTCCCTTTTTTCATTCCCCCCAAACATAGGCTGGGAATGAACTTGCAACTCCCCTGGTGTTGCTAGTGTCTATGGGCGGCGGTGATCACTTAACATCAGGTGACCCGCCTGTTCGCCTCCTATTGTGTAAAAAACTCATTAGCAAAGATTCGAATCTATTGACATCCGAAACCGTTATAAATAAGCCATTATCAGTTTATTCTTTGGCGTAAGGAATGGTTTTCTTTGCCTAACTCATAGAAATCAGAATTTGAGTAACCTTATTTTCGACTTTAGAAATCACCTTCGTTCAGAGCCGGTTGTATTGTTTATGCAATATATTGACATTTCGAGTTTCTTGAAAAAAAATATCAGTTAACTCAGAAGCGTATATAATTATAACCGAACATTCGCCCTTTTAATTATTAAGGTTGATACTCCTCATTCATTACCAATCTCGATTTCGACTGGCATCAAAGTGAAAGTGATCAATTTGACTGCTCAAAGATTAATGTGTCTCGTTATGCGTTGAGAAATAATCATCCATTCTCGAGATGGGTCGGATCACTTCGGTGATGTTAATAGGACGGGAATAATTCCCGGTCTTAATCTAAAGTGATGCAATTGCATTAAAATATTTGGATTGTAAATCAGTCGATTGGATTTTATATAGAACTTATTGCTGTTATAGAAATGCATTAGGGTCGTCCCATACGAATACATAAATCAATCAAGTCGGTTGTAGCTTGGCTTAAACTTTGTAAGAATATTCATTATATTTATCATTCATATGTATTTTGAACACATCACTAGATTATGGGTAGTCCGGTGAAGCTCTTAAGGCCTTGCTAGGCCAATAGCGTAGTCAATTTTAGAAAAAAAAAAACAAGATTATGGTTAGTACATAATATAATTTTGCCATCTTAATGCAGTTATTTACTTCATTGGGGGACCTTCAAAAGTACTGGTTAGGTGGTAGAGCCACGCTGATACTATGTGGTTTCAGCATGAATAAGTCGGCTCACCCGCCTCCCTCTCATAGAAAACCGATGTGAAGTAACAGTGCTTGCATTGTTGCGTTTCGTTCGGTCAGTGAAAGCGCCGGAGGCCCACCTCCCATCATCTCCCTTCCATCCTTCGCCATTCCTGCTCATTCCATTCACACCAACAGAGGTTGGCAACGCTCTTGCGACTCTAGTGTTGTTGGGGTCTATGAGCTGTGGTAATCACTCAACATCAGGTGACCCACCAGGTCGTTTGCCTCCTATAGTATAAAAAAAGTGATTTCTATTCTGAGACACCTTAAAGGTGAAAGATATTATTTAAGACGGTGTTTATCGTAAACTGTAATGTATGCCTTTTTAATGTATAGGCATACTTGTCAAATATCTAGCACTCGAATCGTAAGGGAAAAACAATTAGATAGGACCACTTCGAAACCCCGAAAACTCTTCGATAAAAATAGCTTTAGTTAAGCCTTTTAGATTTTTTGTAAAACAGACTTTCTGATTTGGATGAGTTCTAAAGAGCCACAATTTGTTTTCAAAGAATATCCCATCTGGAACTTTAAAAACTACATGACCTATTTACATTGTTTCCACTTACAATGTTTGTGCAGACAGAAAAAGAAAAGTAAAAATTATATATAGTGTTTAGTCCGGTGAAGCTGTTAAGACCTTGCTAGGTCAATAGCGTAGTAAGTTCGAGAAAAAAATATATATATAGAGATTTTTTTTACCAGAAAAAATATGTACTATTTTTTTTTTAATCAAAGGAGGCAAACGAACTGGTGGGTCACGTGATGTTAAGTGATCACCACCGTCCATAGACACTAGCGACAATCTTGTAAAGGTAAAATTTCTATTCATACTTCAAAGTAGTTCCAGTTATCTGAGAGGCTGTATACATTAGTTAAAAGAATTGCCAATTTATCGCCGTCGATGGACAGGATAACGTGTGACGTATCTAGAAAGTCATCGGTTAATGGCCCGTAACCCGGCGGCATTCGTGACTCATTGTTTATCTCAAAGACAGATAATTATTGCATTTAAATATTAGTTATATGAGCCTTAGCGTTTTTATATAATCGCGATTTAAAATTCATTTTATTTCATATAACAAAAGGATATTTAAATAAATATTTGTGAGACTGAGTCTAATTCATTATCAAGATATATTTTTTTTACTTAAGAAACTTGTATAATTCTTTACGAATTTGTCGTTTTCTAAAACGAAGTAATTCTAACATTTAATTTAAACTTACTTTTAAACACTTAATACATCGAAATATATTAAAGTAGTATGATTCAGGCAAACAACAACATTGTGGGATGGTAGTTCTCGACCAAAGTTTTATTTGTGTAAATTTGTGAAATTTGTGAAGCTGTTAAGACCTTGCTAGGTCAATAGTGAAGTCAGTTCGAGAAAAAAAATGTGAAACAATTCTTCACCTTTAGAAATATATTATAATAATAAAATGGAAGTAACAACATACGAAAAGTTTTGAGCGTTTCTTTCCTTAGCATTTATTCATACTTTATGTATGTGTATCAAAGCTATTGTAAAATCATCGGTGTTATTACAAAAAAGTTAAATACGTATTGAATACTTGCGTTAAAAAGGTTTCGTATTAAATGCACCGCACTGGCCCGAAACAAGATCGCGTTATCCTTTTTTCGCAAGTCTAACCTAACCTAACCAAAACGAGACACAAGAGCAAGATGGCGAACATTCAGCGAGCGCGGTGGATTCAAAACGTAACCTTTTTAAAGCAAGTATTTAATACGTATTTAACTTTTTTGTAACAACACCGTATAAGCTTTACCGTCTGAATTTTTGTCTTGTTCTACTATCATGATATGCTTTCACCAGGATGGTTCCCGTCACCAAAAGCTCCGTTTTAAGTGTAAAGTAAAACTTTTGTCGAAAAAGGCTACATATTCAACTCACCCAATATATAATCGAAATAAATATCACGAAACTCTTAATAAAAGACTGCAACAAAATTATCTAAGAGTTATCGACTGCATCGAAAGTGTTTGCGGGTGTTTTATTACTACAGTCATCGTCACTTATGTAATGCCGATCTAAAATTCATACTAAGCATTTACA
This sequence comes from Antheraea mylitta, assembly GCA_014332785.1. NCBI lineage: Eukaryota > Metazoa > Arthropoda > Insecta > Lepidoptera > Saturniidae > Antheraea > Antheraea mylitta. The sequence goes on along the minus strand of JACEII010000004.1, from coordinate 5,496,852 downwards.
CAATATATCTGACGACACATCAAAGAGAACAAATCGATATTTGACTTTATCGACAATCGATATTACAACGCGAATGTTTCTATGAATCACGCACACATCACTAACAGATAACCATTATACGGTTCTGATCTTATTAAATTCCTGTATAAGTTATTTAAAATACAATAAACAATAAGTAGCTACATTCTTCGTCAAACAATGGATAGTATTAATAATTTCTCCTGTGTAGCCTTATTCGCTTTGTGTATTCATGAGCTAATTACTCTATTCAAACTTATTCTAACATCATAACCGTCGGTCAACGTCGATACCCCGCTCCGGCGTGCTGGAGTACGTATCTTCGTGACTGAACTCCTTAAATGGTCATATCGAAGCTTGTACGTGTGGCAACGTGGATACGCAACCGTCCAGATTACATGATACATCTCCCTATTGCGTACGTAATACGGTATAATTTCCTTTGACGAATGGCCTTGACAACTTAATATAAATATGCGCGTACGCCTGTAAACAATCGATAGTACCGGCGTGGACAACGAAACCCACCTCGCATGGTTAATGCGCGCGACGGACCACGCCGCATAAAAATGAGGGTAAACGGCGTTGATAAATAGTCCTCAGCTCTTCGACTATTAATTCTTTTTTATCGCAGTATTTTATTGCCTAATTTGTATTCAATACTTCCTTTATTAAAACACCAAATCTGTCAAGGTGCACTTTTAGGAAGGAAATTTAGCCTTAATGGCAGCTACAAATTCCCAGCGAGTAAATCATAGGAAATCCGTATTCAAAATTAGTACGTATTTATCGGAGGGAAAGTCATGTTTGTTCTTAGAGAGATGCGATATAAGAAGGTGTGTATTATTTCTTTTATTTATTTAAAACTTAATTTTAAAGTAAAAATGTACTTATTCTTTACTGAAACAAAGGTTAAACGAGGCTATATTATTTATGTAACAGTAATTAAAGATTATCTCTCATTCTACCTACAAATATAACTTTTATTAATCTTATCAGAATCATTTACTTCATTAGAGCTCTAAGAACAGAGTCTGTCTTATTCTAACTTTCAATTATTACGGGACCTTTTGAGCAATAACTATTAAGTAAGACAATAGTCTAATTTCTAAATATCCAGTCATTAAAACGGTACTTTCTTTTCAAATAATCGAAAATGCATAATAGAATCCGCACGAAGTATAAACGAAAGGCCAGTAATATTCAGGACACGGTGTCCATATTGTAAGATCCATCGACATTTAAAGAAAAATAGAGCATCAAGAAGATGATATTGTACAAAATTGTAGCTAATAACAGATTTGTAGATATTGTGGCCTTTGTTCATTTGAAAACAAAAGAACCACCGCAAATCAACTCGGGGTTACTGGAACAGATTCTTAAATGGTCTGACTCTAACAAAGATCACGTTGAGATACGAGTGACTCGTCAGTATTTTATTAGGAGAACAAAATTCCATGAACTGGGGATATTTATATTATATTATAGAATGAATAGAGGTAATTTAAAGAACACCGTGGCTCGCGTGCTGTGTCAGTGCAGTCCATTACTCCGTTTCAAAGCAGAAGCCGCTTATAATGATAGAGAATACACAATTGAATAATGTATGTAAATAGCTGCATCTTATAAGAATCATTAGTGTGACTGCCCCATTTTCTAAAATCTTGTCTAACATGTCTAAGAGCGGTATGTAATTCCACCTTTAATTCTATGAATGTTATGTATTAAAGATAAATATCAATTTTGTCTTTTTTTTTGCTACCGTTATGATCAATTTTATTTAAGGTATTACCCGTTAATCCCAAGGAGGATTGATCTCAGGCCGGCGGTAAGAATAAAGCCAAATCATACTTCATAACGTCGAATTCGGGATGTAAGATTGAGGTTTTGTAAGTTGGAATATTGAAGCATACTACGGGCATGTTATGAGAAGAGATGAAAGAGAGATAACTAGAAAAGTATTGAGTATTAAGTGAATATAGGAGTAAAGGAAGACCGAAAAAGATATGGATGAATTGTGTGAATAATGATATGTGTATAAAAGATGTGAATATTGGAATGACATCTTAAAGGGGAGAGTGGAAAGCAAAATATGTATCGACTGTTCTTAGGGTGATCAAGGGTAAGAAGAAGGATAATTTTGTGTTTTTATGCTTCAAACATTACCTTGCATATAAACCTGGTTCTGAAAGTTACAATAAGAAAAAAAGAATTTGCCAAATATACGTGCAGCCGTTCTAAAGTGATGCGCTTACACATATAATTTTTTATCTTTTAAAATTTATCAAAAACACAAACATATTCAATTTAGGCCCTATGTTGGCACTTATGACCGTCAAAACCACCATCAGTTCGGAAAACAACTCAATCATCGAGAAGAACCGGCAAGAAACTCGATCTGGTTTATCTTTTAACAAATATATATAATACTAGCCTCTGCCCGGGACTTCGTTCGCGTGGAATAGATACACTACACACAGCAGTTCTCAAAAGGAAAAATATCCCGATTTTGAAACATTTTTCATCTGTGCTCCGCGCCTATTGATGTTAGCGTGATGACATATATCCTATAACCATTCTCGATGAATGAGCTATATAAAATTGAAAGAATTATTCAAATCGGACCAATAGTTCCTGAGATTACCCCCTACAACGCCACAACATCACAACGTCACAAACTTTACCTCTTTATAATATTAGTATAGATTTAGAATATATTAGGTACATGTCACAAACGTTTTTAATGGATGCTCAAAGAAGAGTCAGTTTCAGATATCACCATCGTTCACATATTGATCCACTCTATAATAATAGCATTTTGACACCAAACCCAGTTTAACATGGCGCTTAAATTAACAATTCGGCAAATCGGTAACATCGTTTAGGACTTTGTTGTAAAACCTAACACTTTTACCTAAATAACTGTTACTGCATCTACTAAGTCTGATACATTGGATAAATAGTTTGTCACAGTTTCTAGTATTTAAATTATGTCGGTTTTTCACGAAATCCAGATCTTCCAGGTTCTTGCGGATAAACATAAAATAATCAAGAATGTATTGGGAGGTAATTTTAGGCTTTGATTTTGAGCTTTATTTGTGATAATTAATTTTGGTATCTAGCCACAATCTCGCCAGTTATTAAATGACGAAGGGTTTTGGGGTTGTCACATGTTAAACCTAGAGAAAGGCTGACTTTCATAATTAGTTGTTAAATCTACCTATAATTATTTATCACTTAGTGATAAATTTTCAACAAGAGGGTAGCTATGCACATGGGTATTAGAAAGAAGCTTTACTACCAAGTTAAGGTGGCGTTACAATGTATTTATTCCTTTACCGAACGCTCCGACTTATTGCAAAGTTTGAACCTACGCGATCAATGTGTATCCGAACATTTTACCACAGTATTTACTCCGTGTTAGTTACCTACAAAATAATTGCAGTTTGAATTTAATATAGTTATGTAAACTAATTACAAATTCGTCACAGTAAGTACAGTTTTCGCGGGATGTCTGCATACTTTTCGTTGTACTCAGATTATTTCCTAACCGTCGCTGGCGTAATATTGTATTATTTCCCAGCGTCATCTTATTACTCTTTACAGAGATTGTGAAGAAATTCTTCTGTTATTTATGTGGTGAATAATCATTATTTTATATAATCTGTGAATACTTCCTATTGTTGAATAGATTAATATATATTATTTATCCACGGCGGATAGGCCATAATATGCATTTGATAATGTTTACGCGATTATATGTATGTCGCCAAGAATATATTTATATGATTATATACGTATTCGTTCATGTTTAGAATTCACTCCAATACTTGTCTGTAATATTAATTTCGTCATGTACTCTTTATAAAAGGTTTATTTATTTCAAATACTATAAAGATACGTGGATGAAAACTCAAATGAAGGTACGACACGTGCTGAATAATATTGCATTCACTATGACCCAAAACTTGGTAAAATCGTTTGTTATTACATGAATAAGCGTTTTAGTTACTAACTACGCTAACACTAGGAAACTCATAAGTGTTAATGTACTATTGTAGCGGATTTACATTAAAAACCTATTTACTATTCAGCACGTTTTGTACACACGTAGATATTTTGATACGAGTTTGGATATGACATATGTTCATGAACAACAATGTGAGTAAGGCATGCATTGAATTTAATATTATATACGACATTAGCAAAAAATAAACTCTGCCACATAAAGCGTATATGTTTTAAAATTAACTATTAAAGACCAGCATTGTCTACGCTGCAGTTATGTTTCCTGAGATTAAACAACTTAAATGGTATAGATATTTGTGTGGACGAATTTTATTGTACAATTTAAGCACCAACTTTCTTATATATACTAATATTATAAAGAGGTAAAGTTTGTGAGTTTGTGGCGTTGTGATGTTGTGACGTTGTAGGGTGTAATTTCAGGAATTACTAGTCCAATTTGAATAATTCTTTCATTTTACGTTATATAGCTCATTCATCAAGAATGGTTATAGGCTATATATCATCATGCTAAGACTAATAGGAACGGAGCACAGATGAAAAATGTTTCAAAATCGGGATGATTTTTTCCTTTTGAGAACTGCTGCGTGTTAATGTTAGTGTATCTATTCCACGCGAACGAAGTCGCGGGCAGAGGCTAGTTCTTTGATAAAGATTAAGGAAAATATCGTTGAAAGGAAGTGAACATCTTAGAATTCCCTACCGCAGCGCGGTGTGTTTAACAGAATTAACAACGACCGAAGACTGTCCAATGATATGATTTAACTGTTTTAAATTCAATCAGACACAGTTGGGGCAACGAATTTAGGTTACTTCGCGTAGTAACGACTCCGGTTACATTATTTATCTGTTATTTAGGTCAAACAACGATTACTGTAGAAATGATGAGCATTTTGTGGTTACACTATTTACTTGCATAGTTACATTTGCACTTTTGTCTAACTATTAACTCTACAATTGTAAATCTGACGTCAAAAACACATTGGTCTGTTCGGCAGCGTCATTTGAGAACCAGTTCCAATCTTGATTTACTGTCTTATACCTTAGCGTTAATTAAAATTACTTATCTATGATATAGTGAAAAACGGAATTTGTTCGATACATATTTCAATACTTGTTTAACAACATATTTAAGATTATCGGAGATTAAACCGTAAACTCGGTCCCGATTAATTACTATTGTGAATATAAAATTACTTAACACGTGTTATTCAACAAGCTAAGACGACAGTTAAATAGCTACAATACTTATTAGGAGTCTTTCGTAAGCTGTCGGAAGTTTCGACACCCCGATTATCATTCGATGACTTATAGAAACATTTATCTACGTTATGTTAATTTCTTAAATATATTTCAAATGACTAATTGATTTTCGTTCCCGTTCCTTCCTGATAAACAAGGCAATAATTATTGTTTTCTCTGTATTATGGATTTAATGTGGTTTCACGTTTTTTTTTCGTTACAAAACTTACTATTGCAGCATTGATTGATAAGTTGTGTGACATACTCTACTTCCAGTCGCCGCAGGGGGATTGTATTGCGTTGATGCGTGCGCGTGCGCCGGTCCATCGACATCACGAAACTCTTATTATACTACTCTTATATTTATTATTATGTTACATGGATGATTTATTTGATTTCTGTCATTCTTAACTCTGACCCACTACATTTATTGTGTCGTGTACAGTTTTTAACTGCGATCTTATAGACGAGGAATTTCTGCAAGAACCGGTCTGTAGAATACCAGATGCTCATTTAAGATATAAAAAGCGAGTGTTACTTTATACTATGGCCATAAATTATTGTAAATAAATTTTACTTTTACTTTATCGAAAAAATTAATAGATTGTTTTACGTCATTTTTAAACTTAGTCGTAAAGTAAAATTTATGCGTATTGCACTATAAGATGTATTTATTAAAGTAACATAAAGTTGTTTAGAAATTAAGATTTTATAAAAAATTAGGCGGGCGGTAAATATGTTGTCTAGCTAGACGCGGGTCGCAGCATTGCTGGGCGGCCAAGTTATGCTAAGGTTGCAAGTTGCAAGTGGAGGGGCGCATTGCGATGAGGTTCGTCAGAGTCGTCAGTCCTCGCCGCGCAACGATCGAGTACTTACGTTTATTTTACTGAGCAATTAAACCGGTATACGTAAACTGGGGTCGTACGTGACCCGCGCGTTATAGTGATGTTCCTCTGTAATTGGTTGCAGTTTTGACTTTACAAAGGATTTATCATGCATGTGAGTGTTTTGTTTTTCCTATGACATTAGCTTCCCGTTAATAATAATAATTAATATTTCTCAATTTCAACTACGTGTAATTTACATTTCATTTTTGTAAATAATATATAGTATAAAAAATTGTAATTAAATTATTGTCACCACCGACCAAACGATAGCAAATTCAATTAAAGTTTGTTATTCAAGGTCCGTGTCACAATTGATTTCTATTTCTTATAGTTAAAGTCTGATACAATAGACTACCTCAATTTTCTAAACATCCTGTTTTTGTAATGTATCCGTCGACCTCAATGACATCGCCCTAGCTAAAGCTACCAATTAGACCACCTACTGGTTTCAAGTTATTTTCCTTAATGTGCTTTATTATTTCTATAATGTCTGATTTCCTGTTGAGTTCATTGATAACTTGTTTTAATATTAAACAGTAATATATACATGTGCAGCAGTTCAATTATGAAAATTTAATTACAATTAAATCAATACGATCTTATATATTAATTGTTTTGTTTTGCTTATATCACTTGGAATACATTTAAAATGCTTGAATCTTCTTTGTATTTTGATTGAAGTGTTTAAATTCAATAGTTGGTATACCCTTTAGATTCTTTAATTAAATTTGTATTATTTAAATTTGTTAGTATTTATTGTTAGTATTTATCTTAATCCTAACTAATATTATAAGTGCGAATATGAAACTTTGTTTTCTACATTTTGAAGAATTAACTGCTTATGCGATCATTTTTTTTTTTTGCATACAAGTTGCTAAGAGTATAGAAAAGGACATACATACATCATACAGATTCATACAGAAAAAAAATGATAGGTCAATTAAATATCAACGTGAGCGAAACGGTGGTAAAAGTTAGCCTTCAATATTTTTGATACTTAACGCACAGAAGGTAAACTATTCATCTGCAGGTTTTATTATAGTAGAATTTGATTTTGTTAAGGTATAGTTAAATTAATTACGCCTAACAACAAGAAATAATACCTCGCCTGCATCAGTTTGGACTGCACAGACGTTTCAAACTGCACGCATCAGATACGAACCGCGCACAAGTTATTCACGCTCCATTATATTCTCATCTTACGGATTTATATCAAAGGTTGTTACTTCGCGATGAGCAACACAATAGTTATGTATGTAAATATACAATATCTGTGAACATATGAATATAGATTCGATGTTGCAAATTGTGTACCTGATAGAAGACTGTGGAAATTGTTTATTCAAGTTGATTCTGAATTGTAAAATTAACACGTGAAAATACTTTTCAATAAATATTATATAATGGGAACAGTGATCATTTTCGTGTACCATTTCTTTTATTGATTTTTACTGGATTAGTTGGAGATATAGTAAAGTTTTGCGTACCGATGTGGTCCAAAACTATGTTGCTCTAAACGACTTTCCAGGTGGACTAGATACATTATTATGTGACATTGTCTCATTTTAAATAACAACACTGTGCCGTTGTTGTATTTATTATATGAAACAGTATACATAATTTACAGTCTGAAGGTTAATTGTTTACATAAAAGCATTATCCGCTGATTTAATTTCTAAGTCCAAAGATATAACATTAATTTGAGAATCTAATCAACTACCTTGGCTAATTCAAACAACGGACCTACGTAATTTTAATGAGTACTTGAAGCTTGTTAATTAATTATAGGTATTTTAAGTAAATTTGCATTGACGATGGGGCCATCAGATAATTTGCGTGTTTGAATTCTTAAATAAACAAAAGCTTTGTAGTGAGTATCGTATGTGATATGTCACAAAAAATTATTAGGAGATTAAATTTACTGTAAAAATCTTGTAATTTTTTAGAGGAAAAATGTCTTCGTATAAAATTTCTAAATGTAGATCTTAAAACATAAAGGTAAATTGAATAACATTAATAAAAACTTTACATTAATTTCACTGTTATTAAAACGTCCCATATTCATATTAAATATTATTATTTGTATTCTCTGCATTAACCTACCCATACGAAAGCGGATCTAATGCTAGTGTTGTAAAGTAAGCTCAGGATAGTTGTATAAATTTGGATTCATAGCGAAGGCAGGGAGCCCCGCAGGGTGTGATTAAATAATCCTTGACTTGAGGCATTAGCCTTTTAGTTCATTAGTTTTATAAATGTATAATTTTACATAATTGGTAGCTTGATGAGATCTGACCTATAAAAAATAAATTTCAGGCCGACTCTTCAAGGTTTTAATGGCAAGATGTAATATAACTTTAAGGTTCATAAATGATTTATTAGAACGTCATTCGTACTAGAATATTTAATGAATGATACTTATGGTTAAACATGCCGATGTTATCACAAACAGTTAAATACGTATTGGATACTTGCTTTAATAAGGTTACGTTTTAAATGCACCGCGCTCGCTGAATGTTCGCCATCTTGCTCTTTTGTCTCGCTTTGGTTAGGTTAGACTTGCGAAAAAATGATAACGCGAACTTGTAGTCCGGTGAAGCTGTTAAGACCTTGCTGGGACAATAGCGTAGTCATTGCGAAAAAAAAAAAAACGCGAAATTGCCTCGGGCGAGCGCGATGCATTGAGCATGAAACCTTTTTACAGCAAGTATTTAATACGTACTTAACTATTTTGTAATAACACCAGAAGACACCAACACGTAAATAACTGAATAAGGCATTAACCAAATATGTATTTAATATATAGTTAATTGGTTGTTGTTATTTCCATCTACATTGAAATATGTAAATACGGTGTAGGGATGCATCGTAACGTTGCGTTGATGTTTTACGATGCATCGAATAAAAAGAGACGTACATTATTCAATTAAAAGTACAGCTTAAGATTGTTGGAAAATGTTTATTTTTTTATTAACCATTTACATTGGAAGTTTTGGGACGTCTAAAGGATTTTAAATTAGAAATTGGAGTAGGTAGACAAAGAGACGAAAGCGCTGAACGACAGACAGTTAGTATAACCCAGAACTATAAACATAGACAACAATAATTCGGTCAGTTATTATTTTAGTTAATCTTATCTCGTTTTTATGAGCTGATTCCGAGCAAAGGAATAGAGTTACACAAGTTGTATGATATAGCTTAGTTTATACAAATATCTTACCATACAGCTTAGCTCAGATAGGTCACGAATTGCACTAATCAGGCAACAGCCCAAGCCGAGGTGTGCCGGGCACCCTTGAGCTAGTTGCCAAATAAAATCGGCTGAATGCCTCAAGCGCTCGCCTTAGTAGTCTGGTGAATCTGTTAAGATCTTGCTATTTTGATAGCGTAGCCAGTTTGAGAAAAAACTATAAAACGCATGAGATTTGGGCGCTTCAGTACGTCGTAATAGATCGAGAGTAACCAATGGATTGTAGAAATTCTTTGCATCTAATCAATAAGCATTGTTTGGTATGTTATGAGATGTATGTGTTATACGTCCAATCCGAATATGGTTGTAACTGTGATTTTTTAAAGAATAGCATAAAGTGCATAAAAAATGATCATATCCCACTACTGTAGTGGTGTTCAACCTTTTTGAAAAAGGACAACAAACACGTTTTCCTCATAGCGTCTTCCGCAAACTACAAATATTAAAGATATTAAATATAAAAAAAACGTAATTTCAAATCAACAACGTATTAATGTTGTGAAAAATGGTTGTCCAATAAAACAAGCTTAGTATAACCCTTATGTCATAAGGACTGCATTCCGGTCGCGTTATCTAGAATCTATTTAATTTACTTGGCGTACTCTTAGTTTTTGTAATGAGCATTAAATTTAAAATAGTTGATAATAAAGTATAATCGGGTAGGCCAACTACAAAGACCTAGCGGACCACAGGTTGAGTATGGCTGCACTACTGGATTCAAAACTGCTTCGTTATCGTTCGATTCGTTTCAACAAAAAGGATAATCTTCATAAATATCACACAAGACGACTGTAACATGCTCAAATGGCTTATGCTGACAAAGCAAAAGTTTATTGGGTAAAAGATTTAAACTCGCATATCATGTGTTTTGTAATTTACACCGTTATATTGTAAATACTTTTTCGCACATTTAAATCACAGTACAAGCATACACGTTATTAAATTAATAATTTATATTCGCACAACAGTAAATACTTAAGATAAATGTGTCTACACTTGAGGAGTGCAATCGTAAAAAAAAAGATTACTTTTTGACAGTCATAACAGCGTACGCGGCATGAAATTAACATTTCGAAACACGAATGAATTGGGATGAATTTATTTAATTGCTTGTTTTTAAATTACATGAGACCGGTTTCAACCGCCCCCTTCATTGTTAAAGTAACCATTATTATGAGACCGCGACGATGGTTAGAGATAACAATTATTATTCATTATATTTTAGATTAAACCCGTAACACACTGTAACGCTAATATAATCTTAGGAGAATAATTCATACAACGTAGTTTTGTTTTAAATATTTTCCACATTACACTTATACACTTCACTACACTAGAATACATTTTTAACGTACAATATGTTGAGATTTCATTTTAACTTATGTTTTCTCGCTTTGACTATTCGACCGATTATGAAGTTTTGCATGCACTTTGTCAGGGGAACAGAAAAATACATAGGGTAATTTTAATTCGGAAAAAAGTGTGTGTGTACTTATGTACACGCGTTAGAATTTATACTTCTTTGGTGTAACAAGATAAAAATCTTTTATTCAAAAATTTATATTGCGCCTTATTCTACGTATGTAGAAAAAACGACATTAACAATAGAAAAAATGTATTTAATACATTGAAAGTTTTGATACAAAGAAATAGAAACAACAAATACAAAGAAACAGAATGTTCACTATGGTTAACTACAGGTTGTCGGTTTTTCGTGACTGTGTTGAAGATGGCTGGATTAAATCAATTAAGGTGAGCGAAGCCGTCTGCAAAGGCTAGTGGTTTAATATCCTATTCAACTGTCAAGGTCTTTCAATGTTGAACTGGTTGAAAAGAACTGTGGCGTAGCAATCTTTAATACCTGACCTAATATGGAAACCTGTAAAATTTTGAATTCTAAGGATTTTTAGGAATTCAAAAGGAGTCTTATGAAGAATGTGTATACGTTGTTGTATTTAAATCAACTCTTACTTATTGATCAATAAAGAGTAATGACATTTTTTCCTGTACATTCGTGTGTACATGTTTTTATACATAAAAGGATAATTCCATATTAATTAGTAAAGGTGGTTACCCCAACCGTACATACTTTGGAATTATTAGCGAATGGACAAAAAATATTCATTTGCGGTCGCACGTGCACAATGCTCTTCTTTAATCGTTTAAACATAATTGAAGTGACATGTGTTGATGTTAAATATAGAGCCTTTTACAAAAAGTCCTATTATTATGTAGAACGAGTTCGACAGCTGTTTCTAAGGTATGTATCAAGAATTAAACAATAGAGCTCTCTGAGCCCGAAGTTCACGGTTTTCAGCCTTTATTGGTCTTCTTAAACGGCTCTCAACAATTTTTATTTCCATGCTTAGATATCTACATTTAAAATAACTAGCTTACGCTTGCGGCTTGACTCTCATTAACTGAGATTTGGTTTATCCCTCGGGAGCAATACCTATTGATGTGAAACATCTATAGGCGAGGGTAAACCTGATTGTTGACGTGGCGACGCGATCCCGCTCTGAGCTCGCATACGTATAGTGTTTACAGTGTTGTTTACTACATATGTTACAAATTTCGATGCCAGGCGTCCCGTGACGGCTCACAATTTTTTTCAAGATGGACTCTATGTTCTTTTTTGAACCTCGAAAAACGTGTATACAAACAGGATGATCGGTTAAGGTGAGTAGTTAAGGCATGAAAGCGTGAAAAAAAAACTTATTTGCCCGTAAGATACGTATACTTATATGTCAATGTGTTTTACAATTATGTTCTTATATAAAGATCAAATAAACGTTTCAATTTAAAGTTTGTTAAAATTATTTAAAATTGATTTATATACCTAAAGTGTTAAATTTATAATGTCACGAATTTGCATTTGAAATGCGAACATCGTAAAGAATTAAATTTAAAATAACTTATAGCATTGCATGAATACAGAATAACAATCATAGGAATACATGGGGACCATGTACCCTATACAAGAGTGTGTTGCGTCATGCATGGTAATAAGATAACACAAAATTACCCACCATTGTATTGTGTTCGCGGAACATTGTTGGTGCGCTTGCTTTGCTCGACGGTTAATAGAGCTCGCATCAATCTATTATTGTACATCCCTGTCGCCTGTTCCCACAAATCTCTCTGACATATTTCAATTACCTCATCTGTTCCATACAGTGTTCATTCAATTGTTACGACATGTCGACAAAATGATTATAATTCATGTATCAATATACTTTGAATACCACTATTTTGTATCATAGGCGGCAAACGGTCTAGTGGGTGACCTGATGTTAAGTAATCACAACCGCCCATAGATACCAGAGGAGTCGCAAGTGCGTTGCCAGCCTGTGTTGGTGGGGAAGGGGAAGGGAGAGGGAGGGAAGTGGGCCTCCGGTGCTCTCACTGACCGAACGAAACGCAACAATGCAAACACTGTTACTTCACGTCGGTTTTCTGTGTGATGGTTTCACTAGACGAGCCGACCCATTGTCACAATCGAGCAGGAATGTTACAGGTTCGTCCCCGCGTATGGCTGACTTTTATTAGTGTATCTTTAGTATCTGATTGTAGTGGGTTAAATTGTATACTCGTATGAAAAAAAAAAATATTTACCTGTATGTTCCCTTTTGTAGTCTGAGAAAAAAGCTCATGTTTAATAGTCGTTTACAGGAAGAATTGAGAAAAGCACAAATCTGTCAATACAATACCAAGACATTCATTGCCAAGACAATATGAATATCTAGAACGACATATGTATAAAATATAATATTAAATTAATAAGTTTAAAAACGATGTTTACTTCATAAAATTAATGACTTAACTACACAAGTATTAGATTAAACTGTGGTTAAACGAAAGCATACATTCCAAAAGTAAACATTCTCACAGTAATCTGTGCAGCATGTGACACTTAGTAAAGATAAAAAAGCAAAGCCAGCAGCAGCACGTGTTAGATAAGAGGTTAATGACCTCATTGGGTGACGTAGAAAACCTTGTACCCTGTACCAAATACTCTTCGGTACATAGCGATTCATCTGCTGAAATAGATACTCGTTCTAAATAGGAATAATATTTATCGAAACAGAAAGGATATATAAATAGTTTTTAAAATGCTTAAATTTAAATTGCACGTTTTTTTAAATTTAATTATTATTTTAAAATCTGATATAATAACTTCTAGATTAAAGTTTCTATTACATGAATACTGTTATTTAATGTTTATTAAAATCTGACATGGACTTAATCGAATTAAAGTAGTCCTTTCATTTTAAAATCGATTAAATTTACTGCAAATGTTCAATCAGTACCTAATTTTAATCGGTAATTAAATTCTGATTGAAAACGATAAAGTTCTTTTATCTTTGATTTATATTACATGTTTTGAAGATCGGTTTTTTAAATAAGGGTTCAGTAGGTACGCGAACTGTAGACATGCCTGATTGAATTGATCACGTACAATTGGATGGTTGGTTCTAGGGCTTTAACTATGCGCATAATACAAGCCACTTAGCTCCACGTCCCTACGTGACCAAGAATAGGACCATGCGAAAATTAAAGAAAAAAAACTTGTACCCAAAATTCGAACAAGGTACATTTACAAGTTGTTTGCATAGGATCTTTTTTCTTCGAGAACTCCACTTATACCAATGTAATTCTACAAACATGTTGCAATGTGAAGTATTAGCGCTTTTTGTCTCACACTAAGCATTTCAGGAGTGCGTTTATTCTAATCATAGGCATAAAATAAAGATATTAAGACATGTAGTGATATTGTTTTGATATTATCAATAAATACTGAAGGATACATTTTTTAAAGTTGGTATGAAAATATCTAAAGATATTTATAAAAAAAAATAAAAATAAAGAAAAGCGCTGGCTCGTCGGTATTATGAATGTTTGTTTTGTTTGTCTAGCTGTTAGGCGTAACTTACTAGTAATGGAATGCACATATTAGTAGCCTTGCGTAATTATGTGACCTCGTCGACTTTTTTCCTGGGAAGGGAAGCAAGGCTGAAAGCGAGGGGCTACGCGCGCTGCGAGAATCAGTGTTGCGTGCACGCACCGTTTATATCCCATTCCGGGAATCATGGCCCAGGGCTCTGTGCACGTGCCTCGCTTCGCTGGCTTCTTCAGAATGTCGACCACGTTTTAATGTTGACAAAATTGACCGTTTACATACCAACATATCTCCTTCTTCCTTATTTAATTTGTCTTGATTGAAAAAAAATGTATGGACAGCATCATAAATTACCAATTATTTTATAGTTCATGTGGAGTTGCGGCTAGAGCTAATCTAATATCTATCTATCTAATACCTTTAAACGAGCAATTCTTGTATAATTTTATATTGTTATATATTCAGGCGAAACAGCGTCGGCGATTTCCGTGAAACTTATTATGTAGGTGGTTCGGGACGATAAATCGATTTAGATAGATTTCATTCATAGAATACTTTTTTGTCTGAGTTACGCAGAAAATATAGATAGAATATAAAGGTGCATTTCGCCGCCGCTGTCAAAACAAAAATAGCTCAGATAGAAATCGGCTGCTTCTAAAATCCATCTAACCCCAGTTCGAATACGAGTGACAGGAAAAGATCTTTTTTTAATTATTTTTTTGGTGAAAAAATACTAATATTATGAGCCAAACCTAACAGTTTAATTTAAAAATGTTTTTTAAATAACTGAGCTAGGGTCGGTGGCCACAGGACATTTTAAATCAATTACCGTACCGTATAGAATACCGTATACCGTATAGTACCGACTATACGTATTATAACAGATAATTTGCCGATACCTAATTGTAGATATCAGTTAGTTCGTAAGACATTGTTCTATGTATAATAGCATGTAATTATAGATTGTAAGCTCAAGGTGATGCCGTGTCCTCAGCGCATCGTTATTCGATTGAAATGTTAAAGCTATGTACAAATTGTGTATTTATTCTCACCATCGTTTTGCAATGATAGTTTGATGTTTCAATATTGACACGCTGCAATTAAAAATAAATATCAAGACCATCTGTACGTCACTAGCAACTGTCCGTGATTTGTCTGCGTTAGATTATAATATAAAACTGAATAACAATATGTAGTCTAGTCGCCAGTTTAAGTGAAATTAATAGCATAAGAACTTTCAAGAAAAATCTTCAGCGGGAAATCTTTAAAGCTTTTATGGGTGAGTATAGTGTTTCTGAAAGTATACCCATTAGAAAAAATTGACATTTTATATATAAGTTTGTTTACTTAAAATTAGATGAGAAATTAATCAAATGTAACTAAATCAAATAAAGAAAATAGCAATATCTCACATGAACTTCTCAACGCCATTGCTGAGTTATGGAATGAATGGGTAACCATCCATATTCTAAGTACACTTTCATTTCGAGCCTAGCTTACTCGACAGTGACTTGTCATCCATCGCCGTTTCTACGAATATCCAATGATGTATTTTACGATATAGCGCTCTGGGCCAACAAAGTTTGCTGACCCATAAATTAAGGAAAAGTATGTGAAGACAATAAATAGCATCCAAAAGTAAGACAGTCATGGCCTTCGAGGCCTTTTGGTGAATTATCCACTATGAATGTCTATCTACCCCATTATTATAAGAGTTATCACTATTGCAAGCTGGCTCGAGCAAAAGGGTTGCTAGCTAATGTGAATAACTGTTGTGGTCAAATTTAAATCCGTATAGTAAAATACATTGTCTGTATTAAATACTTTGATAATAAACAATATAATATCAAAAAATTTGCAAGTTTAGTCTACCAAATTGTATGTCTTAATATATTATCTTCATTAATTTCGATGAATATCATGGAAATATAGAGTGTTTTATGAACTATTCTAGATTTAATCTTTTTAACAACCATACGAAATGAAAACAAGTTCTAAAGAAGCTTCCACAATACTTTAGCACCTTCATACATAATGCTATCTAATAATAATGTTCACAGAACATTAACGCAACGTTCTTACATAACTAATGCTTAATATTTCGTCCTCAATTGACTCGTGTTTGAACTTGAGGTTACATGAATCGTTAAAATTCGTTAAACAAGACGTGCAATTCTTTATGTCGAATATACGATATTTATCTTATATTAAGACTACTTTCTGCTCACGGCTTCGCTCGGATTAATGTAAATTTGACCTATCCTACTAGAAAAGTATTATTTTTTCTTAATGAAACGTACCCTGTGTCCTTTTATGATTTTTTTTTTATTTAGGGACTTAAGTCCATAAAGAACATGTCAGTCCCATAGTACCCTAATGTTACCTTATTCACAAAATAAAATTAGACACAAACTTCCACAGAATCTTGGCTTTCCCACTTGCATTCCTTTTATGTACTTCTGAGAAGTCTACATCTATACTTTAATACTAACATTATAAAGAGGTTAAGTTTGTGAGTGTGTGACGTTCTAGGGAGTAATCTCAGGAACTACTTACTAGTCCGATTTAAAAAGTTCTTTCAGTGTTAAATAGCTCATTTATCGAGGATCACGGTAAGACCAATATGAGCTGAGTGCCAATGAAGAATGTTTCAAAATCGTGGTGTTTTCCTCTTGAGGATTAGCCCAATGTAACTATTCCACGCGAACGAAGTCGCGGACGGAGAATAATGTGTATAAATTTCATGGTGGTCGGTTGAGTAGTTAAGACATGAAAATGTAATAACCAAAGTACATTTCTTTTTATAATATTAGTAAGTATTAATAATAACATATTATAATTTCACGTTATTCATTCCATAACTATGGGAATTAGGAAAATATATAGGCAAATAAATTGAATATAATGACATTTTCTAGTATAATGTTAATTAATATATAAGAAAGAATATTACACTGTTAGAATACTACGTTGCTACGTATATACTTACAAACATTGATATACAAAAAGATTACTTAATACGAATATTAAAACTCTCGGTATCGTACCAGTTACAAATTAACAACGAAATTACGAACTAGTAGAATTTAAAATCGCCCTAGTAAATTTCGAATATGACACACGTTAAATATGTTTCCTCGGGAACATATGTACTCGTTTAAAAAGCTTGAAGATCTAAAGTTTCCACTTATCACTATCTAACTAAACAACATTACAACCCAAGTTTTACGATAACATTTTACGCAACGTATGTCGAAAAGTAGGACAATGTCCATTTTTTAAATTGACATAGCAAACAGAAACGGACTTCCTTACTTAGTACACTTCATGATTTTCGGTTTTACATGATTTTGCATGCTACAGTACAATTATCTTTTACCGTGACGTATCGATTCGCTGAATATATAAAAACAATACTTTCTAAATAAACGGATATTCCAATCTTAAATATGAAACTGATAAATAATATTACTAAATACATTTTAAAAAAATCTGGTCATGTGATTTTTTAAATCAAATTATGAATAACGTTTTCTAATGGCCGTATCGCACTAATATCAATATAAAAATAATAATATTCAATATTAAAGATACTTTATAAGTATAAGACGAAAATTATTATACTATTTTTTAATACTGTCTTATATCTAATATGTTACTTATATATTACATGTAATATAATATATAACTATATAGATTTCTATTTCTTTTACTTTTAATTTTAAGATGTGTCTCTTATATAAACAAAGAATGACCACGATAGCTTCATTTAATATAAAGTTACTAAAGTTTAAAGAACTAACATTTTCAAAGGCACTACAAATCATAATTATATACAAATTATATATATACAAATTTTGTAACATTGTTTTTCAATTTTAATTCTGTATACAAAATATATTATTTAAATAATAAATAACGCAGACAAAATCGTGTGTATCAACTAGTCGACAATAGATATAATTTTTAGGTCGCGCTTAAAAACGTTTTAAAGGTTCAAATTTTGACGCACAGTTAATAATTATTACATCGAAAACGTTCCGAATCATGAGTTCGGATCGCTCTCCGCGTGTATTGCACTCGGTGATGTAAAGTGTATAAACAGTGCTACGCGTTACGCAACCGAAAAAAAAAAACCGGGAAATCATTCAGCCAACGATCGTTTACCGAGTTTTATAACCACTGTGCACATTAATTTTCACTTCGGCAACTAACCACAGAAGCAAACATTTTTTTGTCGTGTGTTAATATGGACGAGTAAATTAACTGCCTACCTAAATGTCGCACCGACGAAACTCATATATAACAAGTTGACACAAATCCGATCAAATATTTAACGGTATTCGGATTTTAGAAGTTGAATTTGTATCCGTCTAACATGATTATTACTTTAAGTAATATTTTTCCCGATTTTTATGATCGTAAAATGTTTAGTTGTTGAGTAAGAACACAGTAAATCGTGTTTATATTTAGCTTCACGTGTAAAGGCGATAGAGATTTGGCTTTTGAAATCACAGGCCAATCAACTTTTTTGATACTATATGCTTACGCAATGCGACACTTTTAAAAGTCAACCCAATCAAGCCGGTATATGTCGTAGTAGACGTAAGGGCACCGTATGATATTGTATTTCAAGTTGAAAGGTCGCGGCGAGTGACCCGAAGTATGAAGCTGAACTTGCTCAATTCACCGGGTCCATGCGCAATTCTCTCGAAGATAAGGGGCATTACACACCGTCTGCATTACGAGTTAGCCTTAGGCAATGTACTTTCTTCCATGGACTTATTCAAAATCATCTCCAACGCTTCGATGCTTGATTGACACTCGGTCTATTGTAAGGTTTAAATCCTTGCGTAACCCGATTCGAT
Source organism: Antheraea mylitta (assembly GCA_014332785.1). Taxonomy (NCBI): domain Eukaryota; kingdom Metazoa; phylum Arthropoda; class Insecta; order Lepidoptera; family Saturniidae; genus Antheraea; species Antheraea mylitta. Next base: position 5,477,661 of record JACEII010000004.1, on the reverse strand, counting down.
GTGCCATCAGTTATAACTCAAACGAATATTTACAAAAGAGCTCATTATATTAATATCTAATGAATAATAAAATATTTTCTTTTTGGTATTTAATTGCTAGAGAATGAATATGGTAGTTTAACTTACTGCTGTTACAGCAATGGTCACTATTGTGAGATCTATTTTTTCAATAAATTCCAACTCATTCCTCAATAATTTTTTAGCTATAGCAGAACTCTGATAGGACTAGGTCTGTTAACGTGGATATATGCTAAGTGAAAATTTAATATCACGAAACAGTGTTTATCCCCTTATAGAAACACTAAAAATACATCATACAATTTACTATTTTTCCTATAGAATCGTTCGTATCGTAGATTTGATCGATCCTTCGAGAAATACATTTCAATATCGCATTTATAATATTAGTTAGGATTAGTATTTGACGCTATACGCTATATTCTAAACACCCTAAATAAAAGACTGCAGTAACATAATAATTAGTTCAATTCCTTACCATTGCTTGAAATCTGCGTTAAAGTGTACATATTACTATTATTTTTAAAGTAAACAAAAACTTAAAACCGTTTATATTTATATATATGAAGAAATATATCTATATTTGGAAACGTACTCTGCTAGTACTGAAGTTTATATAATAGATTGAACCGTTTGTTTCATGAAAGACTATTCAGATAAATTATAGAGAAAGCGCGATGAATCGGAAAGAACTCTTTAATTTGCTTGTTGTATTTGATTATGAATCACATTCTATATTCGGGTAGCTCATTTGGAATATTGTGGAGTTTTGTGAGATTGTGTATTTGTATAAAAAGAAGTACACGAAGTGGTTGAAAGCGGGACGTTGACCGTTCTCTTCCGAGCTCGGTTCAGAATGCGTTATTCTGAATTTTCGGCCCACTACTACATCATTCTCATTCGGAAATTCCAAGCTTGATGTCTTCTTCGGTAACAGCATCGCTTTCTTTATGATTTATGATCGGTACATGTTGGAATAAATAATTACCTGGGTTTACCTCTGCGCATTTTGTTTTCCTCTATAGTAATTGGTATCATGTAATTGTTGATTCATATTAATTTTAAGATATTATCTTGAAGAAATATTGTAAGGATATTATGATATTATAATCAATATCTATACTAATATTATAAAGAGGTTTTTTTTTTATATCAAAGGAGGCAAACGAACTGGTAGGTCACGTGATGTTAAGTGATCACCACCGTCCATAGACACTAGCGACATCAGGAACGTCGCAAGTGCGTTGCCAGCCTGTATATGGGAGAAGGGGGAGGGGAAGGAAAGGGAAAGAAGGAAAGAGGAAGGTAAAGTTTGTGACGTTGTATCTCAGGAACTACCTGTCTGATTTAGAAAATATTTCCGTGTTATATAGCTTATTTGTCGAGGATGGTTATAGGCTATATATCATTACGATAAGACTAACAGGAGCGGATCAACGATGAGAATGTTTCAAAATCAGGGTTATTTTCCTCTTGAGAGCTTCCGTTGCATGTTAGCGTCAGCCGAAAGTAACTATTACACGCGAACGAGAGAGGGCACAGGCTAGTGTTAAATACAATCCTTAACTATATTACTATTAAAAATGCGTGTTAGTTTGTTTGTACGCTTTCACGGCCTAACAACTCAACCGGTCGTTATGAAATTTTGTTTATATAGTGTAAGGGGTATAGAAAATAACACCGGGTACTTTTAACCAGACAAAACTGTTCCCGCGATATAATTTAAATCTACATTAACGCAAAAGAAGATGCAGGCAAAACTTAGTTTATGCAATATATGGTTTAAAAATTATAAATGTAGAAATATAAAGTAGAGAAAAAATTATGATGTATTCTTATTAAGTTTTAGAATGCTCATCCTAATATAGTAGTATTTAACTCGAGCCCATCATTTAAATTTATTTTAAGCCGACAAGTAACAGTTGCCCAACATATAGTCACCTCTTTTTGCCTCTTGTTGCTAATTAAGTACCTTACAAACCAAGCTTCCAAACTATCAGAACTCTAGACATGGTCTACAAATCTTATAATTAAGCAAACTGTGTTGATACAATATCCGGAGATTTGTTTGAAAAAACTCACTGCCCTAGTTGCATTTAGCAAGAAAGTTATGTAACGTATTGGTTACTTCGATGTTATTAGTTCATTTACTGTAATCAGGTTATGTAGAAATCATTCCGTTTCTTTATTAGCCTATGACCCGTGCGATTTGTATATCTTTCATCACATATCATATGTCCATTGTTTTAATCTAGACATTAACAAATGTTTGTAATCTGCACTTTGACAGTAATGTATTAAGTGGATAGAAAAGTAATGATGGTTCGAAGGTGTCCGCGGATACCTCGGGTTTCTTTGACCTTTGGTACAGAGACAAAACACTTTTACTTGATGGTATTTTGACCAAAAGTGAAATGTCTATCTCTGAATGGTGATCGTAGGATTGTTTTCACTATGAGTCGACGATTTGCTAAGTATCACGACAATGGGAGGAGATATGTGTCGGAGGCGACACGCTGTGTGCCGACACGACCTCTATACTAGATGTCAATGAGACAAATACAATAATCAACGCATTATACTCAGTTCCGGATTTATTGTGATTTGTTCTGAATATAATGCAAGGAACCTTTGAACCGCATGTGTTTGCATAGAATGTAAATTAACTCTCTTAGATTCAAGTTCTGTTGTTTTTAATCATAACTCGTAACTTTCATTCATTCATAGTCCCTAATTCTTTTGATTGTTTTGAACATACTTGATATTATTAAAAAAAAGAAACAAATAAAAGTAACTTCAGAAACTGCTTTAGAAAAATGTACCAGAATGTCCTTGACCGTAGTTACCTAGTCTTATATATTAATCCTACTTTGTAGTCCGGTGAAGTTGTTAAGACCTTGCTAGGTAAATAGCGTAGTCAGTTCGAGAAAAAAAAATCAAAAATATTGTTAAAGTGTTTACTGATTATTTACATTTATATTGAAGAAACTGTTAAAACAATACTTGTTACCTACACAATAGAGAGGATTAAATCTTAAATCATCGATTTCGATGACGGCGATTTCAATACGTTTCATTTCTTTCGAGCATGGGCCCTAATGAGAGCAGTAGAGCTGGCCATTCTGGTTGTATATATATATATGTGTAAAGAGGTTTCGCTCTATCTTTTAATATTTGGCTTTTTTCGTCAATTGTTTACAATCGGTTTTCTTCAAACCTTGCAACACTTTCAAAGATGGTAGAGCCCCAAGACGACCGTTGTGAAGCGAGATTCTCTCAACCCGTAAAATCGATACTGCAAGCATTCGAATGCCTTTTGAACACATTTTTATATCGTAGATACTAACCACCGTGCTTCCGTTTACCCTTTGCCATCTCGGAGTAAAATACTTCTTTTGGCAAACGATGGTCATCCATGCGAAGTATGAGTCCACACCACCTCAGCTGATATTTTGCGTGAGACCAACCAAATTGAACTAAATTCTACATTAAAGAATACTTTTCGTTACAACGAACGATGTTATAAAGACTCTATGCTGTACAATTTCCCTGGGTATATAAATAAGAAATTTCTCACAGAATGTAGAAAGTGAATTTAACGTAACCTGATAAAATTGCGTTACACGTTTAGAGAAACCTTGTAAGATTTAGTTTCTCAGTTAAAAGTAAAATTTCGCAAATAGTGATTACAAATTTCAATCACGAAACGCCGTACTATCGGATCCGGTATTTGCAATCCCTGTTCCGATCTCGAACGTTCCGAATACCTCCTGTGAATCATTGTCCCGAATGCATTCCGTGAACATTATACATGTAAACTGTATACGATATTACTTACCGTTAATAACATTTTTGATTGTAAATTCGTTATTAAATCAACGTCAAGCTATACTTATGCGGTCTCGAGTGTTTTATTGGAAGTGAAGAGTGCTCATTTTATCAATTATGCGCGCGTTTATTATATCCATTACGCTTTATTGTTTTTTTTTTATTTAATACTAACTTGTGGCCGCGACTTTCTTTTATTTATTTAATTGTCATTTTGTTATTACTACCTGAAACCTATAAGATTTTACCACCATTAAAGTATCTTTGTTAAATCTAATTGTTACTATTTGAAAATCCATAAAGCCCTCGATTACTAAGTCTTGTCTAGTCTACTTCGGACAAACAATATTAATTATATACTATTAATTTAGGTGGTAAAACTATTAGTTGATTTTAAGTCCTTTTGAAAGGTGTTACAATCTAAAATCTAATAAAAATATAAAATAGTATTTAATCTCAAAATAATTAATTCTACTGCTAATTTTAAAAAGCAACTTTGAGAAATTTTTTAACACGATAAAATATTAGCTAAAAGCATTCATTAACAATTTATTGATGCAGATCAACCGATTCTTACATAATTATTAGATATAAACATAATATTCGGCTGTAACTTCGATTCTTTTACATAACTTGACCCACATCTAACCTTATGACATTAATAACAATATTAACATCAATGTTAATATAATAGAAAGCGTAAAATAGCAATAATGTCTTCCATGCACATTTTTATTCTTAGAAACTAAACTAATTAACTAAGGGAATTGGTATTTATTGCGTTATTGTATTCTCATAAAAATGTTAAAAAATGGTTATCGGAAAATTGTTTTACGGACGATATTTTTACGTGATAACGTCATAAGAAAATATTGATGAAAAATTGCATACTTTCATGAATTGAATTGATTTATTCTACACTAGCCTCTGCTCGTGACTTCGTTCGCGTGGAATAGTTACTTTGGGTTAACGCTAACACGCAGCGAAAGCTATCAAGAGGAAAAAAACCCGACTTTTAAAAATTCTTCATTTGTGCCCCGCTCCTATTGGTCTTAGCGTGATGATATTATAGCCTATAACCATTCTGGATAAATATATAACATTGAAAGAAATTTTCAAATCGGACCAGTAGCTCCTGATATTACCCCCTACAACGTCACAAACTCACAAACTTTACCTCTTTATAAAATTAGTATAGATATAGCTACATGCCTCACAAGCAGGTCTTAACAGCTTCACCAGACAACTAAGGCTAGCGCTACAAGCAGAACGCTTAGGCCGATCGCTCCTCGCTTACATGCTTGGCTTAGGCGGAACATGACAATGAGTCATGCTTTTTTCGTGCGTGCAGTCGGCGTTCATCAATTTACAAGATGTTATCACGTCAAAAATTTGAAACACAAATTAGTAATGAATCAGAATAAAATACAAAAACAGTATCTTCCTAGTAAATGCTATAATATTACATATATTAGTTTAAAGCATTTTTTTTTCCTCGAACTGACTACGCTATTGGCCTTACTAGGCCTTCATAGCTTCACCGGACTACAACTTTAAAGCAATCAAAAATTGGTCGATAACGATAAGAATGCATATATGTGTAAATATAAAAACTTTTAAAAAATTTATAAGTTAATGTAAAATTACAAATATTTAACATAGTGTTGACTCCTAGGAGCGCATACTAAAACAGGAAATGTAAATAATGCACCTAGAGACATAACTTGTAAAAAGCGCAGGCCCATAATCATGCAGGGCGCACGACCGTCGCACGCGCTCCGTCTTATCTGAAATTTTAGGACAGTTTATGCGTTATCTAAAAAAACCTTATGCTCGTAAGTACACATTTACTCTAAAGTAAATATTTAAGTTAGAAAGTGCAGTTCCGTGTAACACGTCCAAAGATAAAGTATGTATACGTGTGCCTATTTGCGGTGCTCTAAATTCATGGTGCTCGAACAAAAAAGCTAAAATTATGTAAACAAATGAAGTTTAGTTTTATTATAAATCATCTGCTTATGCTTTCTATTATCTCGAGAACAAAAGCACATGGTATCGTTGTTGTAAAACTTAATCCTCTTTTAAAAGTTATTTGGTTATAAAAAACAGTGATAAAGAATACGCATTTGTGAGTCTCACCCTTCTGGCGCCTAAATATTCACATTATTTGATTGTTTTAATAATTTGTAGAAAGGAGAGTCATTAATTTAATAAATTACTCAGGGGAAAGTTAAGTATGATAATAATTTAATAGTTACCTGGCGACATAATGTGATAATAATGAGTATTGCATTCATTGATACATTTTGTTTGCATATTTATGGTTCAAATTGTGGACCTAAGCAATTTACAGAGCTGAATTAACTACGTTTTATTGCTTTTACAATTTTATTAATCTACTGCAGAATTCGAATACTTCAAAGCCTCAGTATATCGATTTAGATATTAATTGCAAATGAAAATAGAGAATTCGTTTTTAAACAATTTTAGATTCCAATTATTATAACTTAAAGTAAAAAATTAACTAGAATTAGAATAGTTTAAAACGCTCTTGAAGAAATATAATAATAAGTTAATATCATATATATTTATTTACATAAGGATATCATATTGTAAAACGGATACTTCATAAGAAGTTCCTTGGGCTAAATTATTTTGACGTAAATACGAGTATATACGGCACCCGTGTCAATGTGTCGGATTGAATGAAAATCATATTATAAGCTCGTGGTTGGGTACTTTTTTAAATGTGTTACGGTTCAACAGTTTTATGACAAACAATGCAATATTGCTAATAAATAAAGGTACTATTAAATACTATGTATAAAATCGTAATTGGACACGCTAGATGACTTTTTTTCTATTTTTTTCGAACTGACTACGTTATTGACTTAGCAAGGTCTTAACAGCTTCACCGGACTACGCCGGTACATGATGCTGCGAACGGGTTCTAGGCTTATTTTAAAATATTTGTCATATACCAATTAGGTATATATTTGAGTGAGTCCCTGAATAGTTTGGATTTACAATTGGAAACGGTAGGTGTCGCTGCATTTGGCTTTTGGACTTATTAAGATTTTTCGAGATTAAAAATTGAAATTGGTAATAACCGATTTGGCGCAGTAGAAGTTGCGCAGGTCAGTTGGTGTTTAAATAATTTTGGAATTAAAAACAATTTACTTTATTTATTTAAAGATACTTAAATTTATATTTGCAGTATAAGAAAATGTATATTTTAGGTACTGTAATCTGTATACAGGTATAAATACATTTGAAATATATTGGTGTCATTTATTAAATATTAGAGTAGAAGTTTTCATGTCAAATGTAGACAATTGTTAAGCAATTATGATAATTATATCCATTACATTACTTTTTTCTTCTTACTTCGGTAACTAATCCTTTTTAAAGTACGTATTACTGCGCCTATTAGGTGGATGTTGCAAGTGGAAGTGCAAATTGTATTTAAATGATTCAGTGTTTCCTATAAGATGGTTTTTGCGGTTTCTTAGAATTCATATTCTATGTTATTATTTCTTATTTATTTACTGCTGCACATCAAGTTGTATGAAAAATGCCATTAATATTGTATAACATGAGATCCAAATGTGATTTAAAATCATGAAGGTAAACCTTTCCATGAGAGACTAAGATTGCGAAAAAAGTTATCAATATAACTTGGATGTTATTTTTCATATATTGTAATATATATTTTTAATAGATTATTCAAATACGGCGTCCAAAGAGTATGTTTTCACAAAATAAAACTAGCAGTCAGTTATCATAACTTAGTATATTTACCCTGATCGCCCCCAAGTGCATAATTTTGCGTACGAATGAACACGACGCGAAGCAAATAATATGATGCCATTCAAAGATGTCCAATTGAAATAATTTATATTACATATACGTTTATTAATACTGTTGGATATATACAGAAATATTGTTAATTGTTCTTTTTTAAACACGATTTTTTTTACAAAATCAACGACATACACTCGGAAACCTTTTAGGTGAAGAAGTATGATTTTGTAAATATAGTATTTAGTATACTTTAGCCCGTGGTTTGGCTTACGTTAAGGTGAAGCTGAATATCTCTCGGGAACAGTACTGTTGAATATCTCTCGGGAACAGTACTGTTTTCTGGATGAAAAGTATCTTATATCCTGTTCTGCACACCTGACAACGTCTATGCAAAATTTCTTGATTATCGGTTGAGTAGTCAAAGCGTGAAACCGTAACGAACACGTATCTGCATTTACAATATTAGTTATTAAATTGTATACATAAGTACAAGAGAGAGATAAGCAAAAGATTTTATAGAAATTAATGTTAAAAACATTTGTACTAGATTAGAAACAGTTATTTTACCTGGCATTTTTACCCTTAGTATTGTTTGGGAGCACTTTGCTTACAGATGTAAAGTATACTTAACAATATATACGTATAACAATAGGCAACTAATTTTTCTTACACCCAAGTGAATGGAAAATTATATAAGGAAAAATTAACAGTTCCTAATTTACATATCTATCTTTATCACTTTGGGATCAATATCCAACAGTTTTCTCTATCAAGACATAATCGTGTTAATTTTATTTGACGATGACCTTTAAAAATGAATGTTAGAAGTAATTACATTATTTTAGTTTGTATGTAATATATCTTCAATGTATGTAAATCGTATTGGTTCTGCATAATTGCTTGCATGGTCGTGACTACGTGACTTCTTGGCTATTAAATATTTATGTAAAGCTTCATCCTTAAAGATTGAGTACTGTTTATCAGTCCTTTCTAACGCGCTGATGCACAACAATGGATAGTGAAACTCTCACGGTCCTTTGTCCTGTTTATAAGATAGCATTGTAGTGGACACGGTCTAAGGAGTCGATCCAGTGTAGACAAGAAATAATTTTGAGGACTCGAGACTGCATATAATTGCCCAGAATTTAAATTAGACAATTATATTTAATGGATTTAATTGTATTTGTTAAACGTACTCGTTCGTATACAGAGATTATATTTATTTCTAATGTTTTTGAGCTATTTACTATCGTTTTGTAAAAGAAAAATAAAGTTACAATCCTCGTCAATCTTTTTGGACACTCTTAATATAGCCGTAAATTCGGGTGAGGCGCATAATTTAGTCAAATGTTTAATACAAAATAAAATGAACATATATCTACAGAAATCTAAAATTGTCATTTGTTTATTCTCTATCATTACTATATCCTCAAGGAAATAAGCAATACTCCCTGGTTCATTAGAAACAGTGAAGTACACAATTACCTAAACATGCCAAAAGTAAAGGACGAAATTAAGGCAGTTGCAAATAAATACAAGATACCACTGATAAACCACCCTAATCAGTTGGCCGTGCAGCTCACATTACCTGACTGTGTGAATCGCCTCAAACGGCGCAGAACCCTGGATCTCGGCGGCACTGAATGAGTCAATATATTAACTATGGAAGATATTCCTATTGGGGAATATCTCCTCACGCACAATATTCATTCAATTCATCTGCTCATAGTTGGAAGGACTGATCGCATGATATAATATTTAAAAAAAAATTGTTTATCCTCAATATCATGTGATTTTTTACATATAATATATCACATATTTATGATTAAATTTAGGTCTCGTGCATCTGTATTCAGGGTGGTCAGAAGGTTTGGCGAGTACAATTCACGATTGCCGGGCCATTTTTCGTTATGTCGATCAAAATACCTCAGATCGTGTGTATGTCGAGGTGATTCTACATATATCTTACTCTTTGTTATTATGTCTATTCCTCATCTTGTCAAAATTATCGATGTACCACAGAGACGATACATTACTTATTGTGTATTTCTCTCTCAATTTTTTATTTTAGTTATTAATGATTTTTCATTTTATCTAGATCGAGCGGTTGGCCCAATATGAAAGACTGGTGGGTGGTGGATGCGCGCGACGTCGTGCTGCAAGGCTGTCCGACCTGGAGCGCGTTCAGGACCTCTTCCCACACGACTATCTTGCCTTACATGATGCCGACGCACCTGCCGCACTTGCATCGCACCATGCGCAGGTAAATAATAATATAAAAAAATATATTTTTCAGAGATACTTCACATAGAAATAGGTATGAAGTTCACCTGATTGTCTTTGTAGCATAACAAAGTGACCGTATTATATCTGATGGCAAGATAGTGCAGTCCTAACCATCATCATCATTACCCTTATCCCACCTAAGTAGGGTTGGCATAACATGTTTTCTTTTTCCACTCTCTCCTATCAAATGTCATCTCAGTATTCACACCTTTTACGCACATATCATTTTTCACACAATCCATCCACCCCTTTTTCGGTCTTCCTCTACTCGTATATCCATCCACCATGATACTCAACACTTCTAGTTATATGGTTTTCATCTCTCCTCATGACATACCCATACCATACTATAGTGCAGTCCAAACCATCCTTGACTATCATAGAACTGCAATCCATAGGATGTCAATAAAATTAAAACAATGTTCTTATGACAGTTTTATCACCATGTTGACCGCAATCTAGTTTCGTACTGATCCTAATTACCTTCCATTGACATTTATAATATTTGTGCATTTTATTAATTTCGGTCTACAATTATTTAGAATCAATCTCAGATAAGGACAGTCCTTAACGATAAGCGACTATTTCTATGGGCTAACTTGTTACTCCAACGATACTCCTGGTATCCAAACATAACAGCAAACATATTAATTACTACAATCCTCGTCAATCTTGTTGGCCGCTTTGAATATACCTATAAATTTATTTATACTTCATAGGTGAACGTTTGACCAGTCTCATTTGATGTTAAATTACGTGGTTTAAGATAGTAAACACGCTAACTAGACTACACATTTTTTACTTAGAGACAGATTTACAAGTTGAGGGTGTACTTAGAAAAAACCCTACCACCATGCAAATATATAGCCAACAATTTGGGATTGTGCGTAATATAATCAACAATTGAATACAAAACAACGTTAAGATATTGTTATAGGCATTTAAAATTGGCATTTATTTATACTTAAGTTGTATCGATTGTATACATATAAAGTAATACGTATATATATGTCAATTTGTGTTCTGCGCAATTATATTCAGAGCGACCAAAAAGTTTGGCAAGAACTGTACTGACCTATAATAGGTGTTATGCTGCTGTTTACGCATTCCAATCTTTCATATACTCTTTTTTTTTACTAATACATATATCAAGTGTCATAGATAGTAAGTTAGAACTATAACTACAATAAACCAGTAATAAAAGAGTTCTTTCGAAATACTAATTAATTCACATTACGAATATGTACACGAATGTACCTCTAAACTTTTGTTATTGTTAAAGAATAATAGTTAATAAATAATAATTGATCGACAATTAATAACTCGAAGTTATATTTATTTTGAACTCTCAAAAATTTCAAACCATTTGATATTTCGAACACTCGATAATTCGTAATATTTTAAGATTCCATCGAATTTCGAAGTAACGAGAGTCGATTGTACTTATAAGATTGATGTTTATATAGTTCAGTTTCATAAAGGTGGACCTTGTTTCAATGATTTTATTGATTGGGGCGGTCATAAGTGGTTCTGCAAAGGTCGTAAAGTATGCCTCGCCATAAGGTGGCACAGTAATACCTTAATTTCTGTAGCGTTCCACCGATCATAACAAGCGTCATATCACCGTGTGTGAAAATTTTAATTACAGAAACAAAAAAGTCTGCGTAAACGACCGAGCCTGGATATCGGTGGTCCGATCAGTGCAAGCAATAACAATTTATCGCCACGCACTTTCATCATGGAGGCGCCGGTCCAGCTTTGTCCAATAGGAACGACTTCCCCACCGCTAGACCGACATTTGTTCCTATTCAGCGATTTACTCCTCGTCGGCAAATCGCGAGGAACGAATTGCTTTAAGTTGAAAGAGAGTGTCAGGTTGACGGAAGTTTGGCTTTCCATACCCGATGGTGATGACACCGGATTCCTTATCGGTTGGCCTACAATTACGGGTGTTATAAACTACCTCGCGACTTACCCCACGCAAGCTGCTAGAGATACTTGGTATAGGTAAGATTTACTTGCTTTATATATTGTATTATAACGTATTTGTACCCTAAATGGCTGTGAGCATACTTGATTACTACATTAAACAATTATTTTTTCTTCTAAAATATAGAACATGGTAACTAATTTTTAACAACTAGGAAGTATTGACATACAAATACTAAAGATGCATACTTACACAGCTGGCACATAAAAATGAGTGCATAATTTTCAATTATGCAGTAATTTCAAATAGTATTTCGTCGCTTGCGTCCTTGTAAAAACAACTTTAAGTTATTCAGGTAAGGTTGAATTTGCAAAATCATAAGTTTATCGAATAACTATAACCACGTATGCGGCCGGTTTTGTGCGCTACCTTTATTCGTGACTGTACGTCTTGAATTTTATATGTCAGTGCTAATTTAGGTATTAAATAATATCTTCTTTGTGTTCTTGTAGATACTTTAGCGTAAGACAATGAGAGCATAAAAAAGTAGCTACTTATTTATTTATAACGTTTAATTTCTATACGTACTAATATTTAAACATTCATTAGACATGTGTGATGTTATTACAAAAAAGTTAAATACGTATTGAGCAAGCAAGCAAGTAGCTTTAAAAAGGTTACGTTTTAAATTCACCGCGCTCGCTGTATGTTCGCCATCTTGCTCTTTTGTCTCGCTTTGGTTAGGTTAGGTTAGACTTGCGAAAAAAGAGAACATGAACTTGCTTCGCGAAGCGCGGTGCATTAAATAATTAAATACGAAACCTTTTGAAGCAAGTATTCAATGTGTATTTAACTTTTTTGTAATAACACCGGTAGTGTTTATTAGCGTTGCAAGATATATTTTAATCTATAACATAATATATAACCCATGCGTTATTAAATAAAATATGTATTTATATGTGTTTCATATTCTAAACTCAAGTTTATTTATAATTTTCAGAAAGATACAAAACGCTTTAAACGCTCAGCTATCTACTGAACCAAAATCAACAAACATTCAGATTTTCTACAAAGATTTTATGACGTCTATTGAATTCGTAAGTATTGTCATACTGTTTCTACCTGCAGTTAAATCCCGGATTAAGTCGGAATATTACATAGAAAATTGTATTTTTTTATCTTTAATTTTATAGAGTATAAAGTTTAACGACCCTAATAATTCTCCAAATTTACAAATGTCAAACAAAGGATGTACATTGTTTAAGACACACCTTTATTTGTATTTGATATTTAAAATCGACTTTACCGTTTAGGAAGATAATGTTTTAGTAATCCATAGGTATACGTAATTTTAAAATCTTTTAAAGGTAAATATGGGAATGGTTTACCTTTAGAAGATAAAATTATTCAATAAAATTGCTTACCAGTAAAAAGCTCATCAAAGTTATGCGATTTAAAATCTATGGCTAATCCAGTAAACCCACGATGATTGTTAATTATATACATTGTTTAGCAAGGTTACATGTAAAAATAAGCTAAATCCTGTTTGAGCCGATCCTAATATTTTACGTTATTTTTCAAGATCTTCAAGATTATAAAAAAAATAAAAAAACTCAGGAACGGCAAAACTTCGTTCTCGGTGTATAAATAAATACTAATATTCTTAAGGAAATTAAACATGCTATACAAAA
>JACEII010000004.1:5427480-5464094 GCA_014332785.1 Antheraea mylitta | reverse complement strand
GTATTGCATACTTGCTTTAAAAAAGTTTGGGTACTTTCGTATTAAATGCACCGATGTTACCGAACGTTCGCCATCTTGCTATGTCTCGCTTTGGTTTGGTTAGGTTAGACTAAAAAGGTAACGCGAACTTGCTTCTGCCGAGCGCGGTGCATTTGATACGAAAGTACCCAAACCTTTTTAAAGTAAGTATTCAATACGTATTTAACTTTTTTGTAATAACACCGTATAAGTCCAATGAAAGCAAATTTTAATTGTTCAATATTACATTTTCCAGTTCAAAACAGTAACTGTAAGCCCTGAAATGAGCGCACGTTGTGTGGTGCGGCAAGCTCTACACGTACTACAGAATGGTACCAATGACGCTGATAGAGACGCAGACGGTGACGGTGAGAATGACGTAGAAGGGCGATGGGGGGCTGCGACCGAGTTCACCCTGTGTGTGAGAACTGGACGAGATGCCCCACTAATGCCTTTACGAGGAATAGAAAGGCCACATGCTATACAGGTAAAGTTTCTTTTAATTATACAATAGACCGGTAAAGACCTTGCTAGGTCAATAGCGTAGTCAGATCGAAAAAAAAAAATTGTATATTTAAAATCAATAATTAATAATAATTATCATAAATAAACATTGTTAAAATGTACAATGCCAATATAATATAATATCAACTAATATTATAATAAATAATATTTAATTTTAGATGTCTCGGATACGGCAGACACTGTCCAATGAAGACGGCTTTGATTTAGAACACGTCAATGCTAAAAACAACCCTTGCGGTTTGGTTTTCGAATTGCGGAAGAAAAACCAGGGATTAAAAAAGTACGTATTGTTTTATTTATTAAATTATATATTACTCCAATTAATATAATCTAAGTTCTAAGAAGGCACTTATGAACGTTAGAACCCAACACCATTTATTTTATAAACATCCATAGTCATACAAATAAAGGACAAGATTTAAGACACGACAGAAGTGAAACTTTTGTACCACTGGAGAACAATTTAATTGAAAAAGTACAACAAAATACCGACCCAGGCGGCTACCCATCCAAGTACTGACCGCGCCCGACGTTTCTTAATCTCGGTGATCGAACGAGAACTGATGCTTCTTTCTCTCTATTCGACACAGAGTTTAGTCTTACTAGTTATTATTAGAAATGTTTTTTTTTTTTACTTTATTTTTGGCAATTAATCTTTCAGATTATTACTGTCATTGTCGCGTAGTCAATAATATTACAAGCTTCGTGTGATCATTTCAATATTAAGCGTCGTGTAAATCAATATTCTAAAAAGATGAATGAATGAATGAATGAATACTTTACTGCACACTTTTTTATACACTGGCTTAATGCTATTAATTTATGCTATAAAGCATTTTCTTCCAGCTAACCAGCGTTATTATCAAGCAAATAGTTTTGTAGGTGGTGAATCCCTTGTTAGAACTTTCCAGGGAGTTTTTGTGGCATTTCAGAATTTCATGCTTCGTGATATTATTTTCCATTTACTTCATTTATGCACGATAAACTAACTATATTACGTAAAATTCCGCCAATTTTACAAAATATAGAGTCAAATAACACAAGTTAGGGTTGCAAAAGTTTTTGAGTATTTCGTTAATAGTGCAAAGTTCATGTTTAGCGTCGCTATGTCTCTCCAAGCGACCAATTCGGTTTACCCGAACCTATAGATGTTTCACATCAATAATCAAAAACTAGATAAGATGTCTTTTATTTGCATAGTGGGAACGCAACGCCCGGACGCGGTTTAAGATTACTTCGACGCGGAGGACGCCTGTTTGGAGTCGCACTGACTCGTCTTTGCAACGGCACTCCGCCTCCAGCGTTGTTGCAAGCCTTGCGTCGTTTGCGAGTGGTTGCACCCCTCACGCACGGTGTATTTCGCCGAAGCGCTAATGCTAAAGCTTTAAGACTTCTTAGAGATAAGGTGAGTTTCAAAATAACCAGGTGCTAGGTTAGACGCTTACAATATTCTACAAGATAATCCATGGACACACTTAACATATAAAATGATAATGTCAAAACAAATATTAATAAACAACAAAGGGAACCTAGGTTAAAGTTTCTTCTACGACTTTCAAAAGTAAAAAAGGTGCCAAAACCTGAAAGGGGCGATCCGGAGTTAAAAGCTTTCGATAATAAAACGGAAAATAAATCCCAATCCTTTTATTTTGTTCATGTAGTTCTCACGTTCGCTTTCACTTCACCCGACGGTCAACCACACTGTGCTTTATGATAGACGTGTAGAATACTGCATATAATTTTTTTATTTTTCTAGATAATTAGGTCAAATAACGAGCACCTATTTTTAAATTGATTTAGAACGAGGATCGATTGCAGAGTATATTAAATATTGCTACTGTCTAAAGTTTCAGCCTGTACGATAAATAATTTCAATAAGTAATGTCTCATACTGCACTTTAAAATCACCATTTCACTGTTTATTTTTAAATACTACTGTAAACGCTTTGGGGTCGTCCGTAATTACATCAGGCGTTTTTGAAGATTTTTTGACCCCCTTTCTCTCCTTGGTGAGATGTAGTGAGATTTATCTCAATCACATGCCACCTCCCAGATCTTACGTTAGATCGTTTAAGAAAACCTTTTCTAAGTATAAAAAAGACAGTTTGCTTGATTATTTTTATTTTTACATTTTTACTATA
Organism: Antheraea mylitta; assembly: GCA_014332785.1. Taxonomy (NCBI): domain Eukaryota; kingdom Metazoa; phylum Arthropoda; class Insecta; order Lepidoptera; family Saturniidae; genus Antheraea; species Antheraea mylitta. The sequence goes on along the minus strand of JACEII010000004.1, from coordinate 5,461,410 downwards.
ATATTTTCTACTAGTACTAGTAGTGTAGCAAGGACTACCACAATAAATACTATGTATAAAATTATCAAAATAATGTTTCCTTTTGTGCACTAACATATTTCTGATATTTTAGCATATATTTCATATAACATTATTAAAAAAATATTTTATTTTTAATTTGAGATTTGACTGAAAAAGCTAGATTGTGAGATTTCATCTTTTAGACGGGATGGGATAGTCCTCTACGTTCCTAAAACAAATCCTCAATATAGAAAGAAAGAAATATAATTATTGTCATAAATAAATACAAGCACACAATAAAAACGTTTAAACATACAAAATACAAACTATGACAATGAGGCCTGGCCTCAACGTATTGCCGTTTTTGAAAATGGCGCTGATTTTCGGCCAGGCCTTAAATATCCGACAAAAAATACAAACAAACATTACTTTTTCGCGCCCTAGTCGTGGTTATAAACTTAAAATGTAGTGTATTTTAATATGAGTTAGTGATTTTTCCTAAAGATAGTAATATTAGTGTTTACTATTTTTTTGTTATTTTAGCTGGATGCTTTAGGTCCATGGGCGGAAGGATGTCCAGAACTGGACCGTGCTCCGGTTTTGTTGCTAGCAGCTCTCGTCAAGGAATTTTTTCGCGCATTACCACAGCCTTTGCTCGCCTCTGAACTATATCCGGCTTGGCTTCAAGTACTGAGTAAGTACTAATATTATTAATTATTCAATTAGGTAATTAATATTACAGAGAATGAATATTAATAATAATTAATGAAATATTAATGTATCGTAAAGGAATCTGTTGTTATTTAATGGTAAAAATAATGATGGGCAATAGTTAAAATTGTAATACCTACTGTCGCACTAGATGTATCAACTCAATCTTAATATCATAAATGTATAAAGAAATAGGAATACATTTTCATAATCAAAAATACTTTATTCAAGGCCTTGAGAAGACGCTCCTTGAAGTCAAAACCACCACCGATTCGGACAAATAACCCAATCATCAAGATGAGCCGAAAAAACTCGATCTGGTTTATCTTTTCAAATTTTTTGAAGCTAGCAGCTTTAATCTGCAATGATCACATGAATTACAGTACTTGTTTTAACTATTTTTCCTATCGTAATTATACATCGAATACAAAACAATGTTTTGTAAATTGTGTATCCATCTATCATATAGGTATAATATCAGTAATATTGTATTTTCAGACTTATCTCAAAATGAAAAAGTTACAGCGGTACGCTCTTTACTACTTAAACTACCAAAAGCACACTACACAATGCTCACCTACTTCGTGTGCTTACTACAAGCTATAGCCAAGAAATCCAATATAAATCTTATGTGTCCCATGAATCTGGGCGTATGTGTTGGTCCAAGTCTCCTGTGGCCAAACACACCCTGCGACAAAGCCCCTAAAGCTGTTCCAATGATCGTAGAACTACTAATCGTTAAAGCAGAAGCGTTATTTGGACCACAAATAAACGGTCTTCTTGGTAATGGTAGCCCCGAATCATCTAACGCTTTATTAGATTCGGGAGCTGAAGAAAGCGATAGTCTTCATTCCGTAGGGATCTCTTTGGATTCAATGGAATTGACGACACCGCGTAAAGAGAAATTGTCTTTAAGTCGAGACTCTGGATTAACATTGTCAGAGGATGATTCCAATAGTAACGGGGGTAATAGTCCAGCACCTCGTAATATTCTTCACAGTTCTTCAGCACCTGCTTGCCACGTACAAGATTCAAAATTGAATGTACGGTATAATACTGATAATCACAATATTAACGGTCTGCCACATATATCACAAAGACAAAATATTTACGCCAATAAAGCAGAACTCTACAGTACTGTCAATGAAGATTTGTACACCACGCCATATAGAGCTGAGAGATACGTACATAATTCAATAAACGTAGGAATCTCAAATGGTATTGATGATAGAAACTACGTGTCTAAAACTGCTTTGCAAAGGTCGACAGCGGATATATATACCCAAAGTCCTGCAAAATATATTACAGGATTAGAACCTCAAAAACCGCCCAGAAGTAACGTTTCAAAGGCAGCACGAACGTCGAAAGTGTATAGCATGTTTTCTGAAACCCAGAACGCTGATATCAACAACAAAAACTTTAACAGAGCTAAGAGTTCTGACAACCTTTTAGAATCGAAACAAGAATCTGTTGAGAATAAGCGCGACGTAGTGTCTAGTCAAGAGAATATCGTCTACAGTAATATACACGAACTTGCAATGTTTACTGAAAACATTCAAAGACAAAATCAGTACCAACAACATACAGATGTTATGTCTAATGCAAATACGAATTATACCCGTGTATATACTGGATGGGAGAAGAAAGGACCAAATTACAATATAAAACCAAACGGCGAAAGTGTTTATGGGCAAATGAATAACAAGCAAATTGACTCCTCGCAGAATAATTTAGATGGAAAATTAACACCGGCAGCCACCATTTTTACAAGAAATGACTGGTCTCGTCAAGCAGCGAGGACGAAGAGCTTAGAAGTGAGCGAAGATGGGCACACAAATCATACAGATAAAACACGGAACAACAACAACTATGAAACAAATGTTGTTAGTTGTTGCCGAAAGCGGAGGTTCGATCCGGCGCATATGTGCACTAAAAGTTGTTCCGGATTACAAGTGATAAATGCTAGGGAACATGATAAAATGAATGTGAACGTACAGAATTCATATTCCTACGTCGAAAACGTTCATAATAATTCTGATGAACACAAGAAAAATAGACTTCGTAACCATAATAACAATAAACTAAACCAATCTAAATCATTAGCGAACATCACGTTACATAGTGACTCGAGCAGTAGCGATACATTGTATCAACCACAAAATTCATTCAACAGTCGATCGACAGAATCACCAGCCAGTGAAAACTCATACGAAAATTCCTACAGCTCTCAATATAGCGATCCCTTATACACATCTGTTTACAATCGTAGAAGGGATATCTTTCACGAAGTTAAACCTTCAAATATGTTTTCGACGGATATATACAAGGCGACGCCTACAGCCGTTGAACCCGATTATCATAATACGGAGAATGAACAGAATAATAATAAAAAACCACCGCACATGCCCCCGCCAGTACCACCGAGGAAAATGGTTTACCAGAGAGTCTTGAAGAAGTTTCAACCAGTTCACGTTAACAAAGACGAGAAAGCAGCACGATCTAAATCTGTACCACGATTGTACAGAGAACCATCCAATGGTTCAGACAAAAATGGACAAAATATGTTAGCATTAGAAGGATCGGAATCTGATACCGAATCAGAATCATACGTTTAGATGTTTCATAATCAAGAAATATTTAAATGATACCAAGTGAAAGGTTAGACACTAGCAGTATTCATGGATATGACAGTCATGGTCACATTTAACACATAACATAATAATATCGAAACCATTACTAATAGACAACAAAGAGAACCTTAGGTAAAGTTTGTTCTACGAATTTCAGAAATAACTAAAATAAACCTAGATTGAATGACCGGTAATTAATTATTTTCAATACTAAAACGGACAATAAGCTATTTGGTTTGTTGAAACTTTGAAAATGTATCTTTTGTTAATTGGTTGGCTTCACTTTCATTTCACCCGACGGTCACTGACGTTTCTTAACATAAACGTTTAAAGGATTGTGTATAATTTTCGTAAGTTTCTAGATAATTATGTCAAATATTAAGCACCTAATTTTTAATTGATTGAATGATAATACGAGAATCGAATGCAGAGTATCCTTCAAAAATATTGCTATTGTCTAAACATTCACCTGATATTGTAAAGTGTTTTCTGTTTTCAATGTAGAATGGATAGTGTATAACTAAATTTAATTTAATATCTTAAAGTTATAAAACTTTATTTGGAACTCAACTTTCACCCAGTATATAAATATCTACTTAATAAATTATAGATACATGTATTAAATATAGATAAGTAAATATAAATGTTGATTTAATAATAAGAACATGTAAATCCCGCCTGAAAATTGTTAATGTGACCATAACCAGAGCTGTTTTGGTGATGTAATTCCAAAGAAGTAAGAGTAATAATAATTACTATCTTTATGGTATTAATATAGATGATGTTTTATCAGAATTTTGATATACTTATATAATTATTTTGTTCTTTAAATAACTAATAGACATTAACACCAATTACTCTTTGTTAAATTTTATTAAATAATTAATTTGACTAGCCATTTTAGTAATATGAGAGATAATATGTACTAGTTGTTTATAATTTAAAATCTTTTTATCGTTGACTTTATTCATGATTTTAAAATAATAAATCTCGTGGTCAGTTGTGTCGATTGTAATTCATTTAAACTTTTAAAAAGTATGAAGAGTTTGTCACTCGCGTCTAAAGGTAGCTTATGTACATAATGTATGATATAATGTACCTACATACAAGTATACCGAATAAATAAAATATATTAAATAATTTGTATTAAAACAATCGTTTTTATTTTATCCTTCTACATCTAGTGTCTTTATTCGATGTCTATTGTGTCCCAAGCTTGTCTCTCCGTAGAACCGAATAATATAAACTGTAACCCAGTCGCTATGTATATCAACGATCCTATGTAGAAAACTGGCCGCCATAATTCAGGGTCAGTCTGCAACAATAATCATATATATAGAATAGATGTTATTTCATAAAAAAAAAAAACACATCTATAGGACATTTCTTACCTCGTCATCTTTTGTGAAGTAGGCTATAATAAATGGTATTAAAGTACCAAATAAATTACTTAGTGTCGCAATTATTCCCATCACAGTACCAACATAATGCTTAGTCAGATCGTGTCCATTCGCCACGTTTGTCAATGTAACAGCTCCATTCAAGGTCATCGCAATAGCAATAAGTACAACATAGAAATGTGCATCCTGTCCTTGTATAGACACACAAAAAACGATGCAACCAGGGATTATGTGGGACACTATAGAAGCTGTTTTTCTCAATACTTTTAGAGTGAGCATATTTCGGCCCAATATAAAGTCTCCTATACAACCAAATCCAACTGCAGCCGATGATCTTAGCAAATATATTATACCCGACAGGTAGCCACTTGAAGATATTCCATATCCGAGAGTGTTTGCCAAATAGTTAGGAACGGCAGTAATTACAAAATAAACGCCCCAAGTCGTTCCGAAAGTGATAACATTTAGAGACCAGAACGGTATAGATGTTAGTATTTGACGATACGGCACATGCTGGAATATAAAAAAATAAACAAGTGGCAAAATAAAAATCATTTAGTGTTATAAAACCTTGGCCAGGCATGAAATGCCATGACGTAATTAATGTTAGAGATCAAAACGTTTAATGTGTGGCAAATGCTTGGGCCAATCAAGCCTTTCTATCGCTTGTTCCGCGCTCACGTTAGCACGTTCGGCTCACGCGGTACGTGACAATGAGTCGTGCTTCTTCGTGTATGCAGCCGACGTTCGCCGATTTACAACAGGTTATCACGTCAAAAGTCATTTAATAATTTATAGTAAAATTTATAATTCAATAAATTATATATATATAGTTTTTTATTATATCATAGGAGGCAAACGAACAGATGGGTCACCCGATGTTAAGTGATCACCATCGTCCATAGACATAGGCAGGAAGGGGAGGGTAGGTGGGTCTCCGGCTCTCACTGACCGAACGAAACGCAACAATGCAAGCACTGTTACTTCACGTCGGTTTTCTGTGAGAGGGTGGTGCTTCCCAGGACGAGCCGACCGATTCGTGCTGAAAACAATAATAGCTTCAGCTTGGCTCTACCACTACCAGATGATGATTATATGATTAAAAACCTAAATAAAAAATAGTTTTAATGAAGTATGCATTCAATATACAGGTTATACAACCGTTAGCACACGATGTTCATTTGCTCAAGACGCTTTGACACAGGCTCTCTCGTATAAAATAGAAAGAAAGAGGGATAACGTCGGATAGACGAGCTACAATGGTGTTTTCTTAGGTGACGATTTCTACCAGTCAACTCTTACAAGAAACCGCGTTAAGGAGTTTCATTCCACCTTTATACATAAGTAGTATGAGAAAACACTACATATTACTGACATCAAATTAACACCGAAATTAAAGGACTATCATTTTACTTACATTTAGTTTTGGTTTTTGAATAGCTCCCGTAGTTATGTAGGCCTTCTCTTTTACGGATATGCGTGGATGTTTTTCAGGTGAGTCGTAAACTGAATACCAAAGCGTACCCGCCAAAACAATGCCAATAATACCGAAAAAATAAAATCCCCATTCCCAGCCGAATGGTTCGATGAGTAAACCGCAAACTGTCCAAGCTAGAAATGTACCAATAGTGCCACCGATAAGAGCCCCTAGATATCTTCCTCTATCAGTAGCAGTAGCCCAAGAAGATATTAAGACATGCATGGTAGGAAAAAGAACTCCCTGCAAAAATAATTGTATCATTACGATTTACGACATATCCCTAGATGAATCACATAATTCTATCTCGAAATCATGATGAATGTTCGAATAATACGACCTACTTAAATAATTCGAACTATAAATTGGTACAGTTATCTAACCCGTTCCAATAATTCAAGCAATCTGAATAATCGATAAATTTTTTCCAAACAATTAGTTCATCAAAAAATAATTGAAATTATCTAAATATTTCAAATAATTCAAAAATTATTATGTATTCATTCGAAGTTGAAGACTATTCGTATTTCTCTAATAATGTCTATTTAAACTATTGTTTGTTTATGATAATAACAGAAATTAATTTATGTAGGCATGTATAAATATTTTATATACAGAAAATAGTTACACCGCCCTTTAAGGACGAACAATAATACTTCGTAACGAATGAAGGAAACCAAAAATACATTTCTAATGTTTTTTTGTATTATTTATTTTTAAATACTTACGGCAAAACATCCAAGTATAATTCTTAAGATCATCATTGTCACATAACTATGTTTTGAAGCAACAGGGCTGGACAACGTAAGAACACTCATAACCAAGATAGAAACTGTTGTCACAAGCCTCGGCCCTAAATTTTCAGACACAGGCCCACCAATAGCTGAGCCTACTATGTAACCCCAAAAGTAGCTTCCGAGAACTTGTGCACGTTCATATGCAGTCCAATTCAGAATGACCTGGTATTCCTTTTAATATAAAGACAATAAAATGTTAACAGAAATTTATGCAAAATTCTTATCTATTTTTATCTATATTCTGTTTCCATTACAGTGCAGATACTCTCATGCGAGATCGCAATAAGTTCAGTCCTCGTCAATTTTTATAATTGCTCTGAATATAGATGTGCTAAATACCTAAATAAGTATTCTACTGGGTGTTCGGTTAGAAGCCGGCAATATTTTTATAGGGCAATCATTAGTTGTATCTGGTTCTAAATCAATTGAAAAAATCGTTGCTTAATATTTAACCCTATTATCTCGAGAAAAGCAAAACTGATTTTCACTTAACATCAGATGATAAGCAGTTACGTAATGACTAGCTGAAAAGCTCCCCTTCAATTCTATTCATTGAATCTAGCTGTAATTTTTTTTCGTTTAAAAGTATCGTTCCCATACTTTTAAAAGTTTTAGAACAAACTAGGGTTCCTTTTGTTGTTTATTAGTATACGTTTTGATATTATTAATCTATATGTTAAATGGGAACTACCACACACGATTCATAAATAAATTTTTGATCGTTAATCTTTATACAGTCACCTAGTACAATAGTTTAACACGAAGATAGATTAAGAATAAATAAATGACAATTTTAGATTCTTACCATAATACTTTAGCTTTACTTTAAATAACTGACTGTATAACTTAACTTGTAAACTTGACTGTATTATTCGCAAGCCTGAATTTAAGGCTTATATTCAAAACGGTTCAGAAGATTAGTGAGGACTACAATAAAAACTTACGAAACGAGTCCTTCCCGATAGAATTTACTACTTTGTCCGCATTAATGTGGATTTGACTTATTCCTCGCGTAAAATGCTTATCTGTGGGTTAAAGGTAGGTAACCCTACGTTATTTTCTATACTCCTAATAAGCAACATTTTTTTTTTCTTCGAACTGTCTACGCTATTGACCTAGCAAGGTCTTAACAGCTTCACCGAACTACTAAGGCGAGCGCTTAAGGCACTCAGCCGATTTTATTTGGACAACTAGCTCAAGGGTGCACGGCACACCTCGGCTTGGCTGTTGCCTGTTACATGCAAACTCGCGACCTATCTTAGCTAACCTAGCTAACTATTCATATATGTATGAGTTGTTGAAACGTATATGTGTAACCCCTCCATATATTTATTATCGGAAAATTAAATAAGCAACAATGTATATGCAGAACTTTATGGCGATCGATTGTGTATACATTTTTGTACGATTTTATATATGTATGTATACACATATACGATTTTATATATGTATGTTACGTTGGTAACAAACAAACTCACGTTCTCATTTATATGGTAACAGTAGTTACGATTGGGAAATTTCTTTATTTATGAGAGCGTTTATAGTTTTTCACTGTTATGCTGTTGATTGTTATGTGAAATATTTAAAAATGAAACTTTGAACCGACACTACGGTACTAAAAATTATAAAGTACAGAATGTTATTGTTACTATTGTTTTACATAAGAGTATCAAATCGTTTCATTGAAATCACAAATTATCCGTTTATCTATTGTCTATCGCTGTTGTGTAAGCTGAGCAAGTATAATAGTATAACTTGATGTCTAAATTGAACCGTAAAATCGAGGAGGTACGTGTTCTTCATAGAGAAAATTTTACACAGTGTTATCGTTTAGTGAGACAAATAACGCAAGAGTCTAGACGAAGTCAAACTTATAATGTCACCATTATCACGAGTATTTCAAACTCTTGCAACTATGTAGCGCGTACAAACATAATTTACTGTGATAACACAAAATTTGCTATATCAAATATACATAGCGAACCTGATTAGACGTTGTAACAATTAAGCATATAGGCTATAGCATTTGTAGGTGGAGAGCCACACTGATGCTATAACTGTGTTGTGGGTCACCAACTACGGGGTCGCCGAGTCGTCACAGACGGTTGCAGGAGATTTGGAGGGAGGATTAATACGTGTTATTATAAATTCCTAGTATATGTAGTCCTATATCTGGTTTCAGCATGAATGGGTTGGCTCGTCCAGGGTGGTACCACCCCCTCACAGAAAACCGATGTTAAGTAACAGTGTTGGCATTGTTGCGTTGCATTCGGTCAGTGAGAGTGCGAGAAGATCACCTCCCTCGCTCTCCCTTACCTCTCTTTCCCTTTCCCTTTCCTCCTTCCCCACCAACATAGGCTGGCAACGCACTTGCGATTCCTCTGGCGTTACTGGGTATTATGTTAGTACGTGCTTATAGTTTAAAATTGAAATTGCTGAGCGCAAAATTTTCGCTAAGGATTTCCGCTTACTTCTTTCTGCTTCCTTACTTTCCATCCGTCATTAATCGAAGATGAAACGCCAGATACACACATTATCGCATAAATTGCTTACTTAAAAACAGTCAACATTGGAATATAAGCGCTGCCGAAATGCTGATTCATGATAAATCGGGGTGTATGGAATTGAATTAGGTAGGTATATCAATGCAAGTGACTTCAATTTTTACCCACCCTGCTCGCCTCTTGATCTCCAACATTTAACACACTAAAAATTATGGTCCTTCGAGCCGGCTCACAACTAGTAACATATCTAATATTATATAATTTAAAATATACCAACAAATAACAACATGAAGTACGTCTTGCACGAAATATTATTTATGCATAGAAAAGGACTTACGGAGTATGTATGGTTGGAGATTGGAACCATAGCGACGAGATTGACACTAAGATTAACTCTCATCATATAATTGATACATGAGCATACGAATAGCATGAAAGCCACTATAACACGGCATGGTATAGAATCTAGGGAGACGAAAAATTAATGTATAAATTAACTCTAAAATTAAGATGCGTAGTTGTAGTAAGGATAATATATTTATCTTAATACATATTTAAAACCTAGAATACAAAAACAAGTCTGTTCACATATGTATAGCTATTGGTAGATATATCTAAGATTGATAAACTACAAAATCGTTTGACCGAATTGCAATAGTTATTACACATCGAAATGATTATTCTCAGTGATAAGGATTCTTACCATTTATATTATCTATAGTATAGATAACATAGTCTAATAGTCTATACCAATAATATACTAGTCTATACTAATATTATAAATAAATAAAGTTTGTGAGTTTGTGACGTTGTTGGCAGTAATCTCAGTAACTACTGGTTCGATTTAAAAAATTCTTTCAGTGTTATATAGCTCATTTATTGAGGATGGTTATAAGCTATATATCATCACACTAAAACCAATAGGAGCGCAGCACCAATGAAGAATGTTGAAAAATTGTTTTTTTTCCTGTTGACAGCTTTCTCTGCATTTAGCGTTTGTCCAAAGTAACTATTCCACGCGAACGCGGGTAGAGGTTAGTAAAAAGTAAATCATTCACATTGTTTTTAATTTATGTAATTTAAGCGATTACAAGGATTACCATTATTGAAAATAAAGAGATTTAAATCAAACTAACAGACCTGAGGGATAGACGTAGACAAAATATATACCTAAACCATCCTCATGAATCATCTTATCTACAGGTAAACTGCATGAAACTCCATTCAGTAGTTTCTGAATTTATCGCGAACAGACAGACAGACGTACCAAAGGACTTTATAATATGCAATGATAACTTGCAAATTGCAAAAATGTTGTAGTCTGGAGGTAGTACTTTTTAGAGAGCCTAGGGGCGGCGCTAAGTTTGAACTCAGCATTGCAAACACATGAAATAAATGTCCCACAACTGGGTAATACTCTTTCTCTAAAACAACAATGGTTTTATTGCTGCAACGCGGTGCGTCACCAGCCTACAAAATATGATCAACTTTTTACGTGAAGTATGTTCTGTATTTTTCTCGATAAAATGTGAAAATATTAGTTTAAATGAGATCTATATTTTGTTCGTTCATTGCAAGCGGATTGTATTGTTTATTATATTAAAAATAATAAAGGAAACGAATTAAGAAAATATACAGAGCTACGAACTAGCTAACACTATATAAAAACGTAACTGAAGCAAGCTATAAGGAATTTAAATAATAAATATTTATTTGCTTACCCAACATGTTTGTATTATAAATATTTATTTTCAATAAGTTATTTTAATGCAATATACAACAAATTCTGCTTAAATTATTTATATGTTTAAGATACTTCTTGTAGATATTAAACGCATGTTATAACAAAGCCGCCTTCACGTACAACCAACAGTATGTAACTATCGTCAAGACAATAGTAACCAAATAGACATTTGTTTATTTTATCTTTTGATGCATAGATACTGCAAGGATAAAATAATATTAAGATAGTATCTTATATTTAAGGATAGGATAACTACATCCAGTCAATTTTTAACTGTGCTAATACTGAGCTAATATTGCAAAAAAAAGATTATAAATTATTTCTTATTGCCAATAATTCATTAAAAAAATGTCTACTATGTCTAAATTTATTTATGAAGACTCGATGTTTAGATGTATCTAAACATTGTTATTATAAGATTTTTAAATTAATGTATGACCGAAATCTTGTGAATACTTTAAGGAAAGATTCTGATATATCACTATAATCATCCGATACCCTTTAAAAATATATGTATAATTTAAGAAATACAACAGGATGTGTCGTAAGGATATACTATAGAAATGAAAGTTTTGTATTACAGAGAAACATTTTAATTAAAAAATACAACTAAAATCTAACGTCACCCGGTGTTCCCAGGCGGACATCCTTCCTAGTACAGACCGCGCCCGACGTTGCTTAACTTCGCTGTTCAGACGAGAACCAGTGTTTTCTACTCGGCATAATTATTGCTTCCACCACTTTTGGTCTTACAAAAAGGTTACCGATCAGAATCTCAAAGTCGTCCCATGATAAGGAATTTCTAAAGGTAATATATAGAGCCACGCTGAAGCTATTACTGGCTTCAGTATGAATGGGTCGGCTCACCCGAAGTAGTACTAGTCTCTCTCGGAAAACCGATGTGAAGTAACAGTGCATAGATTGTTGCGTTTCATTCGGTCAGTGAGAGCACCGGAGGCCCACCTCTCCTCATTTTCCCGCATCTCCTCTTCCGTTCCTGCATCCCCCCTCCCCATCACAGGATGGCAACAACTCCGCGATTGCGACTCCCATGGTGTTGCAAGTGTCTATGGACGGTGGTGGTCACCTAAAATCAGGTAACACACCTGTACGTTTGCCTCCTATGATATAATAAAAAAGTTTCACTTCAAAAATAAATATATCCATTTTCAGAAAAAAAAGTAACAAGATACTTTATACTGGAGGTCGAATTTTCAAATAGCAAATATTCAATGTTATTGGACATTCAGTCTCAGAATCATTATTTCATTACTCAAAACATACTTTAAATAGAATTTTATTTATCTACTTAGAACTTGCATGGAACAAAATAACACAACATTTATATTTAATTATTTAAGGTTTTCATTAAAAGTATAAATAATGCCCAGATAATCACTTTTTTTTTTCGCAAACTGACTACGCTATTGACCTAGCTAGGCCTTAATAGCTTCATCGGACTACCATGTAAAGTACGGCGAAATAAAACATGGCCCAAAACTATATGCGTTAGAACAAGAGAAACAACGTGCAAAATACCAAAAACGTAAAATAGAAAAGAAACATCTATCACAAAAGTTCATGCGAAAAGAATCAAATCCGAAAAAAGTGCAAGGAAAAATTGAATAAATTTAGGCATCGTAAGAATGATGAAGAAAGCAGTATAATATAGTTCTATAGCAGAATGGTATAGTTCTATAGCAGTATAGTATAGTTCTATAGCAGTATAGTATAGTTCTGAATGTTCAAGTACCTGAGAGTTTTTCAAACAAGCTGTTGTTGAGAAAAAAAGATTTACAAACAGAAAGGAAGATATGGTATCGACAATTCAAGAAAAAATAAGATTCATAAGCAGTATAAATACTGGAAAAAAATATATTATATCAGAAAATGAGAATAATAATACTGAAATTAAGTACTTATCCATAAATATAATATTAGTAGTAGCTAAGAATTTAATACTAAAGATGTATATATTTTATATATGTAACCTATATATAAGAGTTTTTGGGGTATGTATGCTTGGTACACATCTATGTACCAACAACTCATATATGTATTAATAGTTAGCTTAGCTTAGGTTAGATCAGATAGGTCGCGAATCGCATGTATCAGGCAACAGCCCAAGCCGAGGTATGCCGTGCACCCTTGAACTAGTTGTCAAATAAAATCGGCTAAGTGCCTTATGTGCTCGCCTTAGTAGTCCGGTGAACCTTCCTGGGTCAATAGCGTAGTTATATCGAAAAAAAAAACATAAAAAATTGCTAGTACTGATATAATAGTAAGTTATTCATTTTTAACTAAACATCGTCCGTTTTGGGTGTTTCAGCCAAAACCTACAAATAGGAAAACATGTTTATGTGCTCAACATAACAATATAGAACTATTCATAAAAGCTATATACAATGCATCTATCCTCGATCTGACTACGCTATTGACCTAGCAAGGTCTTAACAGCTTCACCGGACTCCGTCTATTATAGGCGAAAAGTATTGTAACGAAATAGTTTCACATTTATATTGTTACCCTAATAACACCAACGGTGTTATTGCAAAAAAGTTAAATATGTATTGAATACTTGCTGTAAAAAAGGTTTCATATTAAATGCACCGCGTTTGCTAAGTGATCGCCATCTTGTTCTTTTGTCTCGCTTTGATTAGGTTAGGTTAGACTTGCGAAAAAGGATAACGCGAACTAGCCTCCGGTGAGCGCGCTGCATTTTGATACGAAACTTTTTTAAAGCAAGTATTCAATACGTATTTAACTTATACATGTAAATTTCTTCGAAAACTAATGCCTAAAATATTCTGCACCTCAGTCATTTAATTTCAGAGGAAGCAGACAGAACTCATACTTTTTCTGCAGGGACCATTCAACCAACATTGGTATGCAATATTAGTAATTGTATTCGCCATGATGCAACAGCCATTTGGGAGTATTTAGTTCAGTTAATGCAACACGATTTAGAAATTAACCTATTTATTACAATATTACGTTTCCTTTCTGATTCACCCATATCCCAGTACCGGAATAAATTCGTGTATGTTTTATAGACAGATTGGTTAATGTCGGGAGAGATGTTAGTGATTTCGATTCTTTTTTTGAGATAATAAAGAAATTTGATAAAGCATTATTATCAAGATCATTAAGGAAGATACTATTAAACAAAAGAAAATCTTCTTCTGAAAAATATTAAACCGTTTCGGGGCACTCTTTTCGTCCAGCAGGTTTTTTAGCATATGCTATCTGAGAAATTTACTTTAAGAACTGTAAGTTATTTTTTATGTGATACTAGTTGACCCGGCGAACTTCGTTCCGCTTAACAGTCAATCAATGAGCAAATTTAGCATATTAAAATAAATTCGAAATTATTAAGTTCAGTTTTTTATTAGGATAAAAAATTAAAAAAATTGAGCCAGCACGGTACGCCTGGCAGATGTGAAACATCAAAATTGTTTTGTATAAGTTATATTCATAAAATAACAGATTACGACAGGAATCACTTATGGCATAATGAAAAGATAAAGCTAAAAAATTACAAATTATAAAATAATGACTGTTTATTTATTTTATTACATAAATAATCAATTTTATTAAATACAAAAATTCAACTAGGCTCTGGCGCGGCGTGTTTGGCGACGTTTATCTAAGGGCGCTAGGTCGTCGGCGCGAGCCACGCAACATTAGTAAAACAAGTGGCCTGGCCTACAAGATAGGGTTGCAAAGGTTTTTGAGTATTTCGTTAATAGTGCAATGTTCGTGTTTTGCGTTGCCACGCCAACAGTTAGGTTTACCCTCCGCCTATAGATGTTTCACATTAATAAAAAAAATCAAGTATTTTAATGACACGCCAGCAAGACCTTTGTTTTACTGGCCGTGTATTTTTGTGTATTGGTTGAGTTCTTCAGTGAGGCACCTTGTGATATGCCTACATTATTTGTTTTCTTATCAGAAGCAATAACAAATAAAGCAGACGATTCCGACCCTTGAAAATGCCACGTATAATGACCATGAGAAAAACATACATTTTCTACATCAAAACTCAAACATTCAAGGATTGGCCTTGTGATCTGTTAATCGTCATGGCGAATGCAAGACAAATCGGAAATTGAAGTCGTTTAAACTCAAAAGGCATATCGGTTGGAATCACCAAAATCCTCGGAATAAGAACTTACTCTTCTTTCAATTTACCTTTGAGTGTCGTCGTGTAAATAAAATTGATCATCACTTTAATAATCACGAAACGCGTTCCGTTGCATAGTTTTAGTTAGTTTATGTTTTGAAGCATGTTTGTTAGTCAAATAACTCACAGTCAATAAATTTGAATGAATGCAGTGTAACAATGATTTCATTATGTATTATATAGTTTAAGCCACCCACATCATTATTCCTAGCCGCCAAGATTGGTTGCGCACTCAACCATTCATTACTTTTGTGGTTAGCAATGATTGTTGGTAATACTTTATTGATGAATTCGCTTTTTGATGAGACAAAATTACAGAAAAACTGAGGAAGTAAAATCAATCAGCTTAGTTCGCCGACAGGTACTCAACCAATACCCATAGTTAGTAATTACTCAGAGAGATATTCAGATGTACCGTTCAGCAATGCATCCCGCATGTTTGTTGTCAACTGAAGTTTCTTCACATAGCGCCATACATTTGATAATTTGAGGCAGGCGTTTATTTAAACGGCAGCAGTTGATCTTTTAGAATTACTGGCAGTGTTCGTCGGTTAAGTGAATGACATATACATTTCGTCTATCATTAAACTGAGTGCCTTATAGAATTATTTATAATAATAAAATCCAGCGCGTAAGACATTGCGTATGGAACTATACTAAGGTTTTGAGTGTTTGAAGGTTCTTTTGCTGAATTTTCTTATTGATGAATATTTTAATACTTATTATTACATTTCAAGGGAAGACGATTCCAAAAACACAAAAATTATAAAAATTTGTCCTGCCATTCTTGATTTATAGATGGTGCAACTAACACGACTTTGTTTTATATGTATGGATTGATGAGCGTTGTATACATAGCAAATACTTTGGATTCTTTGAATTAAATGTAGCTGCACCGAAATATACAAGAAAACGAATGAAACAACGAAAATATAGTCACACTACTTGCAGAAACTGCACCGAGACTACAACAACAAAATTTTAACAAACATACATATAAATATATCGAATAAATAAAATATATTAAATAATTCGAATTAAATCAATCGTTTTTATTTTTTTCCTTCTACACTTAGTTCTTTTCTTCAGTGTTTACTTCAGTGACAATTTTGTCCCAAGTTTGTCTTTCCGTAGAACCGAACAATATAAACTGTAACCCACTCGCTACATATATCAGAGATCCTAGATAGAAAACTGGCCGCCATAATTCAGGATCAGTCTGCAACAATGGTAATATTGTATTATATTTTTTTTATTAAAAAAAAAGTATTAATAGTCACCTCAAGAACATCTCTCACCTCGTCATCCTTTGTGAAGTAGGCTACGACAAAAGGAATTAATGTGCCAAATAAATTAGTTAGTGTCAAATTAATTCCCATTACAGTACCAATATAATGCTGAGACAGATCGTGTCCATTCGCCACGTTTGTTAATGTAACAGCTCCATTTAAGGTCATCGTAATAGCCATAAGAATGACATAGAAATGCGCATTCTGTCCTTGCATAGACATACAAAAAACGATGCAGCCAGGGATTATATGAGACACCACAGAAGCTGTTTTTCTCAGTACTTTTAAAGTGACGATGTTTCGGTCCAACATAAAGTCTCCTATACAACCAAATCCAAGGGCAGCCGAAGATCTTAGCAAATATATTATACCCGACAGGTAGCCACTTGAAGATATTCCATATCCGAGAGTGTTTGCCAAATAGTTAGGAACGGCAGTAATTACAAAATAAGCGCCCCAAGTCGTTCCGAAAGTGATAACATTTAGAGACCAGAACGGTATAGATGTTAGTATTTGACGATACGGCACATGCTGGAATATAAAAAAATAACCAAATGGTAAAATTAAAATATAAAAAATGCATGCGGCCAAGCTATCTCTGATTAGGAAAAATATTAATTTAATTAAAAATTAAAAAATAAAATATAATCGCGTCAGTCGTTAGGACTGCCGACAGTAGTAAAAACTCAATACAATTGAATAATCGTACTTTGTATTGAATTTTTTAATTAATTACATTGTCGATTATTTAAAGTTCGTAATTTATAAATTGAAATTATTAACATTAGTCTGGTATTTTTATACGGCTAATTAATTAATGAAATACATGACAGGCTGCATAATCTCAATATTAGATGTACACAGACCTTTACACTACACGTCGTTAAAATGTAAAGAAAATCCTAAACAAAGTTAGTTTTAATGAAATATACATAACCTGCTTGAATATCGAAACTGAAAGTTGCAGAATCAAAAAATTTTTTACCCCTAAAACTAAAGTTAAAACTTATCTTAAATTACGATAATTAGTTAAAATATTCTTAAAATAAAAATGAGGATAATGACACCGAGGTTGAAAAGTCTAGAAATATATATTATTTTAAATAAGCAACTACTGAAAATATAGAACAATAAATACCCTTATTACTAGTTTAATTTCTACATATGCAATTTTTAAATATTTTGTAGTCCTATGAAGCTGCTAGATCAATAGCATAGTTATTTCGAAAAAAAAAAATCGGTATTTTCTTCATTAAAATTTGTTCATTAAAATGATTTCAAGACTCAGACTGAATTGGGTTATATAATTGTAAATAAAAAAGTACCTAAAATAACTCTAAATATTAGGTTTTTACCTATGAAATGGCCGTGTTGTATGAAAAAATGTAAACGATTTTTTTTCATGTATTTTTTATTTGTATTAATCGAAGTAATTACCCATGCAATCAATGCATCTTTGCCAACGCAGTGGCAGTTTATTGAAGACCTTCAAACGTTCTTCAAATATGCCCCACGAAATTTATAGACAACCCCTTTGACAACTAAAGAGATCCCTTTATTTACCCCCTAAGTTTGGGGTAAAAACCCCGTAAGTTGAGTACCTTATACATTACAAAGAGATAATGCGAGAAAGAGAGAAAGTTGTATGGAGGGTTATAAAGCTTTTTTCTTACATGACGATTTCTTCTAATCAAATCCTACAGCATAAGGCATAAAAAAATTTCATTCCACCTATTCCAGTGTGTCGTAAAAAAAACACTGGATATTATTTATTTAAAATGAACACTGAAATTAAAGAATTATCATTTTACTTACTTTCAGTTTTGGTTTTTGAATAACTCCCACAATTATATGGGCCTTCTCTTTCACGGATATGCGTGGATGTTTCTCAGGTGAGTCATAAATCGAATACCAAAACATACTCGCCAAAAATATACCAAGAATACCGAAAAAATAAAATCCCCATTCCCAGCCAAAAGATTCGATCAGTACACCGCAAATTGTCCAAGTCAGGAAAGTACCAACAGTGCCACCGATAAGAGCCCCTAGATATTTTCCTCTATCGTTAGCAGTAGCCCAACTTGATATTAAGACATGCATAGCCGGAAAAAGCACTCCCTGTAAGAATAATATTATGATTAAATTATTTTCGTAGATGGTAGAGCCACACTGAAGCTATTAGTGGTTTCAGGATGAATGGGTCGGCTCGCCCGGTGTAGTACCACCACCTGACCCACAGAAAACGGGCATGAAGTTATACATTATTGCGTCACGTTCGGTCAGGTGAGAGCGTCGGAGTTATCCCACCTCCCCTCCCCTTGCGCCCTCCTCCCTTCTCCCCTTCCTCCTCCTTTCCAAATAAAGGCTGGCACCGCACTTTCGACTACCTGGTGTTGCTAGTGTCTGTCGACAGCGGTGAGCACTTAAAATCAGGTGACCCGCCAGTTCCTTTGCCGCCCATGACATAAAAAAAGACAACCGTCATATTTACGATACATCTCTAAACTAATCTGAAAATTGAAACTACAAATAATAACAATAATGTAAACTATTACAGTAATTCAAAAGATATAATCGAACAATTTCCCGACAAATATTCATAGAAAAAAAATCCAAACATTTCAAATTATACAGAAATCATTAGGTTTTCATTAGAATTTGAAGACTATTTGTATCTCTTTAATATAATTTAAACTATTTCAATAGTATTGATTAATGTTTAGTATTAGTAAATTTCTTAACAAGTAAGAAGAAATGATATCTCTAATGTATTTATATTTTATTTTTAAATACTTACAGAGAAAGATCCAAGTATAATTCTCAAGATCATCATTGTCATATAACCATGTTTTGAAGCAAGAGGACTGAGCAATGTAAGAGCACTTATAGTCAAGACAGAAATTGATGTCACAAATCTCGGTCCCAACTTTTCCGAGACAGGTCCACCAACAGCTGAACCTATTACGTAACCCCAAAAGTAACTTGCGAGAACTTGTGCACGTTCATATGCAGTCCAATCCAGAATGACCTGAGATTCCTTTTAAAATAAAGATAACAAAATAATATGCATTTACTCAACATAATTCTACTTGTATTTTTTCCATTAAAGTCCAAATAATCTTATACAAGATTACAATAACTATTTTATTTTTAACGCTCTAAATATAGATGTGCAGAATACTAATTTATGTATTATATTATAGATACATAATTGAGATAAAAAATATATATAATTGAGATAAAAAAAGTGTGTGTGTGTGTGTAGAAAAAAGGTATTTAGTAGGTAAAAGTAAAGGTAGGTACATTGAAAGTTTTAATACAAAGAAATACAAATAACTAATACAAAAAAAAAAAACAAAATGTTGACCATAGCTATCTTCAGGGTGTCGGTTTTTCCTTACGGTGTGCGCGCGCATCTTAAAAATTAACTCCTCATAATTTTTCCCTAACGCGCCAAAAGAAGTATAACTTCAAAAAGGATAAGTAAATGTCAATTCTAGATTCTTGGAACATTGTTTTACCTTTGACCGGAATTAAACTTTTGACTGTATTATGCGCAAACTGCAAGGAACTGTAAAAACTTAGGAAACCAGTCCTTCCCCAATCAAAGTTATTAGATACTACCTTTTGCCCGTGTTAATGTAGAGTCGAATTACTCCTCGGATACAGTACTTATATTAAATTAAAGGTAACCTTTTTATTTTATGTACTGCTAACAACTGACAACTAATATGCAGAATTTTATAGCTTCGACATGAAACAAACAAACAAACGAATGAGTTTAATAAAGTTATACTTCTTTTGACGCGTTAGTGAAAAATGATGAAAGTAAATTTTTACGATGCGCGCGCACACCGTCACGAAAAACCGACACCCCGAAATTAGCTATAGTCAACATTCTGTTTCCTTGTATTTGTTGTTTGTATTTCTTTGTATTAAAACGTTCAATGTATTAACTGCCTTTTTTCTATTGTTTCTACAAACGTAGAAAAAACGAAAGATAAAATTTTTGATAAGATTTCCATCTTGTTACGCCAAAAAAGTATAACTTCTAACGCGGGTGCATAAGTACATACACACTTTTTTTAATTACAGCGATTATATTTTTCAGTGTTATGATGTTGATCCGAGTACTATAATAATTTAAATCAACAAGAAGAGTGTTGAGAAATTATACTTTGAACCGGCATTATGAGATTAAATATTACAAAGCACAAATGTTAATAACAGGAAAATAATATTACAATTTTATTACAGAAAAGTATCATCTCCTTTCTTTTAAACTATAATTTTTCTATTTATCAGTTGTCGCCGTTGCATGACTTTATCAAGTGTAATAGCATAACTCGATTCCTAAATTAAACCGTGCAAAATTTAGTGTTTTGACAATGTTATCGTTTAGTGAGACCAGTACTGGAGAAGTCTAGACAAAGCCTGACATTATCACGATTGTTTTAAGCTCGTGCAACAATGTAGCGTATCCCACACAATGTACTAAGATAACACAGAAGTTGCTATGTGAAATATTCACAGCGACACTGATTATAAGTTGTAATATGTATGGATGTATGTAAATATATGTATCTAGTATATTGTAATGAAATACAAATTTTATACACTTAAATATGGTAATAAACACGATTTAGTTTATCTTTATGGGTAATGCAGTTTCTTTACTTTATATATGATATTATAACAAAACAAAATATATTATGTTGGCGCGTGCTTGTACTTAAAATTACTGAAAACACAATTTTGAACAAGGTTTTCAGCCCATCTCTGTCCTCTGCCTTACTCTCCTTCCGTCATTGATCGAAAATAAACGCCAAACACACACATACATGCATGCATTGCTTACTTTGAAACAGTCAACATTGGAACTGCCGAAATACTGATTCTGGATAAATCAAAGTGTATCGAAATGAAATATATCACTGCAAGTCGGTGTAGTAATAAAACCTCATCATCCAGAGTGGTAAACTCGTATTATATTCTTCCCTCCCCCCCCGTTCCTCTCAATTTTCCAAATTTAACCCACCGATTATTATGGTCCTTCGAGCCGTATAACAACTAGCACTTTATCTAGTATTACATTATTTCAGATATATTAATAAATAATAAGAAGTACATCACGTAAACAAAATTATGTGATAACAAAAAAAAAAACACTTACGGAGTATGTATGGTTTGAGAGTGGAACCATAGCGACGAGATTGACGCTGAGATTAACTCTCATCATATAATTGATACATGAGCACATGAACATCATTAATGCTACTATAACTCGGCAAGGCACAGACTCTAAGGGGGGATAAATAATGAATTAAATTAGCTGTAAAATTAAAAATTAATATTATAAAAATATAACTATTGTATCATGCTGTATGTATCTGTGTGCGGGGCTACAAAAGAGACACATGAGAGAATACTACACGTGGCAGAGATGTGAACGGTAAGATGGATGTGTGATGTAATTATAATAAATCTGATTAAGTACATGTATATCGGAGGAAGTTTAAAATAGCACAAACGATAAAGAGGTGATGGGTCGTAGATGGTAGAGCTACGCTAAAGCTGTTACTGGTTTTAGCATGAATTGGTCGGCTCGCCCGGGGTAGTACCACCCTCTCACATAAAACTGAGGTGAAACAACAGTGCTTGCATTGTTGCCTTTCGTTCGGTCAGTGAGAGCGCCGGAGGCCCGCCTCTCTTCATTCCATCTTTCACTCCCTTCTCACCAAACTCAGGCTGGCAACGACTCCCCTGGTGTTGCAAGTGTCTATGGACGGTGGTGATCACTTAACATCAGGTGATCCACCTGTTCGTTTGCCTCCAATGATATAAAAAAAGAAGTTGAGAAGCTATAGGTTAGCATGGTACCTAGTTATTGGCAAATCGAATTGCTTTTATTCATTGACATGGTTTCTTGCCATTTATATTACTAATTTACTATTGATAACGCTACAACTTATAAACTTCTCCACTGCTTAATTAACCAATTATCCTACGGTCATTATAATTATTGTTTTGATGTCTGAACAAGGAGAATATTTACAGAATACCAACTTTCTTAAAAGACAATTCAGTTACAACAGATAATATAATTATAACAGTCGCATATGGAGCCGCGAGCATAGTTGTATTACTGAAAAATATTATACATATGTATATCTTGTAACAATAAATATAAACATATAGCACTGGATTTATACCAGATGTACTCGGAGTAAACAGGCAATCAAAATTCAGAATATTGGAAAGAAAAATCTACTGGTTTTCAAAAATGTTTTTTTTTTTTTAATTTTGCATAAGGTAAACAATTCAAGAAACGTATCCAGTGCATTCCTCAAAAAATTGAAAATATTTAAAAATAGTTATTTGGCATTAAAAAAAATATTATTGAACAAATCATATTTGAAATAAAATAGTCAAATCAAATAACTTGCAATTTGCAAAATTTGTACATTGAAATTTCATACAAAATTCATAATCGGGCAGGAATTTTTACCATTGAAATTTTATGCAAAATTTATGGTTTAAGTGTGAAAATATTCTAAATGAGATCCATATTTTATTCGTTTATCACAAGCGGATAGTAACGTTTATTATATTTAAAATAGCAAACGAAATAAAAAGAAAACCTATAAGTATATCGATTATATACTTATAATCACGAATTAGCTAACATTAGATAAACATGACTGAAGCAAACCATAAAGAATATAAATAGTAAAAACAATAAATAATCGATATTTATTTACCCAACATGTTTGTATTATAAAAAATCCTTTATTATCAACTATTTCGGTGTAATGCACAACAATTGCTATTACAAATGAAACAGATACGTCTTGTAGATATCACATACATGTTAAAACAACGCAACATTTACGTATGTAGAGAGTATATCTTCGAGATAATAGTAATCAAATAGTCATTTCTTCACATTATCAGTGATGCGCTGATACCACAAGAGTTAGAGAATATTAAGGTAATATCTCATATTTAAGAAAATACTAAAAGCTGAACCCAAGATAATCTTTACATTTTTCTACCGTTGGCAGTTATCGAATAGCTATTAAAAAACAATATATATTATCCCTTGTTAACATCTTTAATATTCTCATTTTATTTCTACAAATAGACATTTATTTTTGGTGAATCAATCCTTAGATATAGTTAATTAATGATAGCTAATTTTAAAATATACATGAATGGTATGAAACTAATTTAGCGTAATAAGTATTTTAATGATTAGATCCATCTTTGTAAAAATATATAGCTTTTTTTTCTTTTTTTTTTTCGAAATGACTACGCTATTGACCCAGCAACCACCAACAACTTCACCGGACTACTAAGGCGAGCGCTTAAGGCACGCAGCCGACTTTATTTTAGCAACCAGCTCAAGGGTGCATGGCACACCTCGGCTTGGCTGTTGCCTGTTGCATGCAAAATCGCGACCTATCTTAGCTAACCTAGCTAACTATTCATATATGTATGAGTTCTTGAAACGTATATGTGTACCAAGCATACACGCCTCAACAACTCCTCCATATATTTATTATCGGTAAATTGAGAGTTTTTCAGTTCGATAAGGGAAAAAAAGTAAGCCCTTCCACTTTCATGTGTAAACGTGTAGGCGTGCACGTGTGTCGGGGGGAAAGTGTAGTGTTGTAGCGGTGATGTATATTTGTGTGTCACCATATCGCGCAAGCAACGCACTCAAGGGCTCCCTACCGAGGGATCGAACCTAGGCTTGAGCCGCTGCCGAGGGAGGCCTAATCGGGTGTGCGGGAGCGAAGTTAACCCCCAGACCACGGCGGCGTGATCTGTGGTTACGCGGACGTGGGCGCGAACACGCTCTGTTTCGAGGGACAGGCTGGTACTGATCGTTCGCTGACATGATTGAATCAGGAGGGTCGGTAAAAATGTGTCGCGGACGTCTTTTATAACGCGCAGCGTTAGGTACGGGTTCATAGTTTGCGGCGGATACCACTAACGGACTGGGATGATTCGTGGCTTTTTCAAAATAACTAATCGTAAGTGATTTTACGTACGCCCAGATAGAAGGGATCTTTAGGTCTCTATGGAGATCGACTCTCCGGATGTACCACGGGGCACCGGTCACTTTACGTAAAACGCGATTTTGGAGAACCTGCAGCTTATCAAAGTTATCTTTGGACATATGCGCAAAAACGGGGCAGCTATATGTCATCACGCGACGGATACACGTCTTATACAAAGTGAGCTTGTGTCTGAGGGACATCTTACTCTTATGACAGAGCAACGGATGGAGGCGACCCAAGACCATAGCGGCTTTGTTTCGCACTCTATATGTGAATTGAACTTTAAATGTCTATCTAATGTAACACCGAGATATTTGACCTCTTCGACCCAAGGGATATCGATTCCGTATAGCCTTATGGGTTCAAATTTATTAGCGCATTTCGTGAGATCGAAGAGTATTGCGGCACTCTTATCGGGATTAACTTCTATGCGTCATCGACGAAACCATTCACCGAGAGTATGAACGGCTTTTTCGATGCGCTTCCTAAGAAAGTCCGACCGCTGGCCGGAAGTGTAAATAACGGTATCGTCAGCGTAACAACCTTTTTTTTACGTGGGGAAATCCCTTATGGATACCCACCCTCCCGGGGGAAAGGATGGGTTATGTCGGGCTTGCACGGACTAAAACCCCACGGTGTACCGACAGACCGTAGTGTTGGGGCGGCAAGGGATCGTGCTAAGCTATTCCCCTTAGATAGCCGCCCCAACGGTCCGCCCGGCGGAAGGTGGCCGCCGGGCTCCTACCTATAGAGAGGCAGCTGGGTACACACCAGTTGCCTCCCCTCGTCCGCTGGACCTGTGCAATGAGGGGATGAGCCCCCCGACTACATCCCCTCAGGTCCGGCTACGGTGGCAGGAGGAGTTGGGCAAAGCGCCGCCTCCTCCTGCCGGTCCTCCGTCGGCGAAGACGGCCACTGAGGGGATCCGCCTCGCGGGCCCTCTCCGCCGCCTCCTTTTGCGAGATGACTTCCTCGAACTTACGAATTGGATCGGCGTTAAATTCAGAGAAAATGTACTCCGTGAGGCGGTGTACTTGATTCGTGCAAGAGTGTTCGGCGCGAAATCCGAACTGCTCAGGTGGTATTAATTTTAAATCTGTAATCGAGAACTGGAGACGGTTCAGAAGGCGCCGCTCGTAACGTTTTTCCTAAGGTATCTAACAGACTAATGGGGCGATAGCTAACGGGAAGCGTAGCTTTTTTGCCAGGCTTGTGAATACCTATCACTACGGCCTTTTTCCAAACGGCTGGAAAGTGACCCTGGGACATGGCCGCATTGAAGACGCAGACTAATAGAGCTATGATGCGATCAGGAAGGAGTTTCAGAACCTCGTTCCTAATTCCATCGGGACCTGGGGACTTCCTAGGCTTGAGACGCTTGATTGCGCCTGCAACTTCATCGAAAGTGATCGCGGTTAGGGTATCCGCCGGAGGAGACGCGAGTACATGCTCCGCAGCTGATTCGATTAATCCGTGGTGGAAAGGGTCAGTGTTATCAGTGTTTGGCGAACACTGTTTCTCTAAGCTTGCGGGCAAGGCATTTTGCTTTATCTATGCTATCGAACGCGGGAGGCAACCCGGGGTCTCTGTCGAGAGGAGGCATTGGAGTGACCATATCTGATTTGAGAGTTCACGCTAGAGTCCAGTACAACAGGTGAGACAGCTGAAGATCAAATTCGATAGTGCTACTTTTTTTTTAACGTGGGGCAATCCCTCCGGGGGAGAGGGTGGGTTGTGTCCGACTCGCATGGACTAAAACTTAACGGTGTATGTTTTCCGCTATGGGTACCCTAACCGTATGACTCCCATGTAGAGGCGGCGGTGTTGGTGACGAGTCGTCTGAGAGTCCCTGCCGCCCCGACTATCCGCGGTCCAAGCCCCTTAAAGTGGGGCTCGAACCGCCAGCGTCCGTCCAGGGTGAGGCCCAGATATTTCATATGAGTCCCCACCCTAACATTGACGCCCTCCACAGAGATGTGGGCCCCCGGAGGTGGCCCCCGCCGAGGCCCATGAAACAAAAGGGCCTCGGTTTTATTGAGGGCCATCTCGAGGCCCAGCTTTCTAATGCGCCCAACTACGAAAGTTACGGCCTCCGTGGCAAGGCGCAACAAATCATTGATTTTTCTTCCCCGGGCTACGACTAACGTCCACGTAACATGTGAGGCGCGCGCCGTGGAGCACCCAGTCGTAGCCCATGTTCCACAGGAGTGGCCCTAACGCCGACTCTTGTGGAACCCCTCGCGCCGTATCGTGGCGGATCATTAGCCCTCTAGAGTCCACGAAGGCGACCTCTCTCTCCCATCGAGGAACGCCTCCAACAGCCGCCGTAGATAAGGGGGCACTCCGAAAAAGTGGAGCGCTTCTCGTATTACGCTATGCGGCAGGTTGTTGAAGGCGTTGGTGATGTCCAAGGACACCGCCAATAACCGTTCACCCTCAGAGGTCGCCTCCGTGGAGACTTTTTTCAGGAGGATCAATGCATCCAGCATAGAACGCCCCGATCGGAAGCAGAACTACGCGTCCAACAGGTTGGGCCCCACTTCGTCTAGGTGCCGGACGACCCGGGAGGCAACGATCCTCTCGAGCGCCTTCCCGGTGTCGTCCAGCAACACCAGGGGCCAGTACGCGGACGCGCAGTCCGGAAGGCGGCCTTCCTTCCCCATTAGGCAAAGCCGCCCCGTCTCCCAGGGTTTCGGAAACTGCCCGACCGCAAAACAGCGGTCAAACAGCTCCCGAAGCCACCCCCGTAGATAGTCCATAGATAAGAAAAATGTTAACAAAAGGCATAATTATTTCTATCAAATAAATAAAAAGAAAAATAACTTATAAGATCTCTTTCATCTTAGACGTTTGTGTCAAATAAACAAAAAAAAGAGAATTCTTATGTACAAACCCTAATTATGAAAACAAATGAATGTGTTGGATTGAATATTTGTCACAAAATAAAATAAGAAAAAAGCAACGCATCAGGGGGTGGTGCAATATATCTTCATACAAAAGAAGCCGTATCATGAAAAAGGTTGAAAAACACTATTTTAAGGGAACGGAAGGGAAGGGAAAAATATTATATTTGGGAACGGTATACTGTAATGAGCAAATCATCTTCATTAAATGCTCTATATAACAAGAGTGTTTAAGTAGATATATCCAACATAGTAATATCAAATAATATATCTAAAACTATATTGGTGAAAATAGTTTGGCTAATATCTAATTATTGTTTAATATTATGTAATATAAGAAAATCATTAGAATAGACTATCCTTATTAGTTAGATATATGGTTAGATATATATAGTGAGATGTTTATCATTTTCTAATCTAAAATGTGCATTTTTTTACATTATCAGTAACGTATCTGAGATAAAGGTTTTTCCAGTGTTATCAATCTAAACATCACAAAACTCCATCTAACAACTATATTAGAACACATCGACTTTATATAATAAAATGTATTTTATTTATATAATATATAATAAATGTATTATATAAATACACCGTACGAAAAAAAAAAATCAAAACCATTAAAATCGTTTACGTAGTTTAGAAGACCTAGGATCACAAGGGCATACACGAAAAGCTACTATAACTTATAAAATTATAGAATAATCCAATACGCATTAAAAATATAGTGTTCAGATATATTTATTTTGAAAGCAGATCAAGTTAAATTTTTCAAGAAAAAAAAAATTAAGTACTTCATTGAACGAAGCAGTCATAAGAAAATTTTAACATAATAATAAAACCAATTTCAAAGAAATCTTCTTTAAAAATCAAAATCAAAAATACTCAGTTTAGGCCCTAATAAGGCACTTATGAACGTCAGAAACTACCATCGGTTCGGACAAACAATCCGGTCATCGAGAAGAACTGGCAAGACACTCCACCGGGTGCATTTTTTTAACATATATTTCTAATACATCATAGCATAATAGCTTTTAGTGGATGCACAAAGAGGAGTAAATTCCAGACATCACTATCGTTCACATACGGATCCACTCTACAATATCCTTTTGACACTAAAACCCGTTTGACGTAGTGCTTAAATTTATAGTACGGCCGCAAATTGCAGCAAAACGTCCTCAAACGTAGTTAGGTCCTACTTAGTCTAAGATTGTTATAAATCTACCAATATCTCAATCAATATGTATCTCCTATTCGATATTAGGATTCCCTGGTGTACTTTCAAAATCCAAGCTCCAATTTGAATAAAACTGGACCCGTTTGAAAATATCTCTTTTCTAATAAAAAAAATACCAAATAAATTACAAAGGTTTGTTACAACCATTAAAAAAGTTACAACAGAATTACAAATTTTATTCTTTGTGAAAGCGGTTAAAAAGGACTTAAAATATTGTATTCCAATAAAAAAAAATTAAACAAATAATTTGTAGTAATATCGAGTTTGTTATAGCATGATAACTTAGTTTAAAATTGAAGGAATGCTAATCACAAACGTTATGGGACGATATAGCAAATATGTTAAGTAGTGATAAAAGATATTTGTCTCATCTTAGTGGCAACACTGTTTTTAATGTAATTTTCAGGTTTGGTTTTTCGTATACCAGCTAGTGTGATCTGTACTTTAATTTTGGTCACACATTCATTTAACATTGAATTAATATCAATGCGATTTTATCATAAATATTTTATTTACTGCCAAACTCGTTTTTTTGTTTACGCGTGAATTACGTAGTTGACCGTCAGTGGGAGGTTTTTAAAAACAAAGGCGATTTTTTGTCCTTTATGAAAACTTATAATATAATTAATTATTACAATATTGAACTTAAACTAACGAGTGAACCTCTGAGCTCAAGCGATAGAGCGAGATTGACCTTCTGCCACAGCTTTATTGTCCCACGAAGTGTACATTCTACGGGGTCAGCACTTATGATGGGAACTTGCACTGTAATCCGAGTGCGCGTTACCGGGTTCTAGGTATTGAAGTTTATTATATAGGTAGTACAGTAGGTAACACGTGCAAGGTACTGTTTATCATATAAACGTGGTAAACAAAATAATCCACAACTGAGTACACGAGTGACGCATAAGAATTGATTACTGAATAACTAAATCCTGATGCACCTGGACGCTATAAATACCGTACCGCCACTATAAAACACAGACTACTACTACAGATGAAATAAATAAAGCTATACACAAATTGGCCATTAAAAATATTCAAATAATTTCCACTTTCGGAGAAGATTTGCTATATACCAAATGACTGCTTAGACAGTGGCAATATTTCTGGAAGACACTCTGTACTCGATTCTCGATCTAAATAATTAAAAATAATAGGTGATAAATATTTGACTTAATTATCTAGAGACAAACAAAACTGATACACTAAACATCAGGTAATTTACGCAAAAACGAACTGGTGTAATAATAAGGAAAGCAATGAATCACACTGTGCTGCGCAGTCCCGCCCACAACTATATCCCATATATGCCCACATTCTATATGTTTCTTTTTTTAAAGATGTTTATGAGATCTAAAAGGATGAATATCGTATAATCTTCGATATGGAAGTGGTGTATTTTATTTGTTCTTTATTTTGGTTTAACAAAATATCATTATGTCTAATACTTGGAATATTACCTACAAATGTTTTCTATTGCAGCAATTTTGGTAAAGTATGTGTCCGATTACATATACATAGGCCACAATATATTCTTCATAATTTAATCTACGTCCGCAAAATCTTAGATATGCTGGATCTAATAAGAGACCGACATCATTTAAATACTAGAAACAACAATAAATTCGTTATTTAATTCAGAGTCACTAAGTCCAAAAGGAGTTTTTTAGGTAATAGTGTTAGGTGTTATAACAGTCCCAAAACACATTATTGATTCGCCGGATAGCGAGTTCAAGAACCATGTCAAGTGGGTATTAATATCTAAAGGCTATTTTATAGGTGGATCAATATGTAAACGATTGTGACATCTGGAAATAACGACCCATTCTGTGTATCCACTAAAAATGAACGTAACTATTTATGGTTTGTCAAAATATATAACATGAAGAGATAAACTGGATCGAGTTTCTCGCCAGTTCTTCATGATCGGGTTGTTTTCCGAGCCGGTGGCAGCTTTGACGTTCATAAATGCCTTCTCAGGGCCTAAATTGATTGACAATGGACATTTGCCATTTTAAGGCCAAAAGCCGTTATTTCTGCTACTACACTGCTACTTTACTATTCCGTATATAATTAAAGTCGAGTTTTTGTCATATCACTACCGATTGCACTATGTATTATTGTGGTTGATTAAAATAAAAATCACTATTTTCAAAATTAAATAATTTATTCTTCAATTACATAAAACTCATATTTCAAAATAAATTCATCAGCATCACAGTTATAAAATTTAATATTACATATTTTGCATTTCAAGTTACCTTAATGATAAGAATTACATTGAAAATAATGCATCACTGCGACAAAATTACACATATCACTCCCAAACAGGTGCACGCATACATACTAACACATGAAAGTGGAAGGGTTTTGTTTCTTTCCCTTATCGAATATGCTATATATACAGCCCAATCCGAGGTGTGCCGTGCACCCTTGAGCCAGTTGTCAAATGAAATCGGCTGAGTGCCTTAAGCGCTCGCCTAAGTAGTCCGGTGAAGCTGTTAAGACCTTGCTGGGTCAATAGCGTAGTCAGATCGAAAAAAAATGATTGAAAATAATGTTTACACGCAGGCAGAGACAGCCCTAGAGAGAACGTGGTGGTGCGAACGTTGCAAACGCAAGAAGCTCCATTTAAAACGTTACTTACCAAAATGCAACCACTCAGAATTTCTAAATATTTATAATATTTAAGTTATCTAGTTATAACTAGATACTTAACTTACTGTAGTAAGTAATTGTGTATTTAGGGTGCCAAAATGAGATCTCGCACCACCTGAAGACATTTATAAGGCCGTCCCTGCAGGTAAATTTATAAATATAATGGAAAATATATATTCTTTACAAACGAAAATATTTACGTATCTTAAAACAATAGCAACGTGTAGACAGTTATGTGGGCTTGGCACCCCAATTTAACATAAATATATTATGATGATACCATTCGATAGTGCTACCTTTGTACCCGTTTGTATTATTTCCGTTTGTACCACAAATTGAAAAAAAAGTATAGCGTTTTCAAAATTTGATCCGTACCCCACTTTGAGATATTAAAATTGTGTTAACGGGTTTCGATTATAAATGATCTGTAGAAGTTTGTACCACTTCTTTCTTTTACTTCAAACAAGAAAAAGATAGAGGAATTAAAAATTTTAAAAAATATAGCTGTGTTCATTTACAGATTTTTGTTTCATTTTACACTAAAACTGCTACTTATATTTTTTTTTTGAAAATCCTCTATCTTTTTAGGGTTTGAAGTAAAAGAAAAAATAAAAGTGGTACAAACGTCTAGAGATAATTATTATCGAATCGTATCATCATAATATATTTTGTTTAAAGTGGGGTGCCAAGTTCACATAGCTCGTGTGGACAGGACCATTCTATTATGTAAGTGCATTGTATTAAACAATAACTCCACATTACATTTTCCACAAGTACTGAAAACGTAAACAAGTATGTCGAATTATAATTTTCCTATAATGCGTGACAATTACATGTAGCAAAATTATAAATAGACAGCTTACTTTTTGGTCTCCATAGACATTTATCTTACAAATATGTTATGGACAATCATTTAATTTAACATCTATAATGCCCGGTTTCTGAGTCACATTTATCTGTTCAATCATTAGCATTATTGGTTCGATAACTTGTCAAATTGGGTCTCTGAGCACACAATTATACGATAAACCTCCGTTAAACTCAACTGGCCAATCTGGGCGTTTGTGTATTCGATAAGTTTCATTTGACATTTTAGATAATTTTTAATATTTTGACAATTAAATGTCATTGACGAACGACTAACGAGTTGAAAAGTTGTGTATCTAAAATAATCACATTTATAAGTAAATAATTATAAAAGAAAAATTAAACTGCTATAAGTTAAGAATTAAAATAATACAATCAATCTTTAAAAAATATTACAGTAGACGCTACTTTGCACTTCCGCAATATAAATAATATTTAATTATGGATTTCCACAAAGTAACGCTTTCTTCAATTAATCAAACAAAAGACTTTTTCTTAACGAGAGCCACCTAGTGAACGTTAAAGAACTAGTTATGAACTTCATAGTTATTTAACAAGACGTTGTGTACTCAGAAACGCATTGACAGTTTATCTTATGGATAACTATATTGAGTCAATAACTAATGATAGTTTAACGGAGTACTCCAGAAACTGGGCATATATCAATCATCGTGTGATCAAAAGAATAAAATAATTAAAAGAAAAAGTCCGTTACAAAATTTTTGAAACTGTTATATTCTTATATACTACATATAAATTACTTTTTGCTATGTTTTTGTATTGTATCACATCTGCCATCTTTATTCCTCGTCTATACTAAAATATATGCTACATTTGCAAACCGCAATACATCAATAAACTGATGCTGTTCTCAAATTTGCAAGCACAATATTAATATATATTCATACGCTTACGGAGCACATATTACTAACTTAAAAATAAATATGTAGGTATATTGTCATGTTTTAAAACTAATAATAGCTCAATTATACTGTTCAAAGTTGTCCTAGTTTGAAAAGCGATATATATTATACATACATTCTTTAAAAAATCTGTAATACAAAAGCGAATTAGATTAAACAAGAGTACATATCAACATCTAATCCTACTATACTTCTAAATCCAAAGGGCAAGACAATCATTCTGTAAATTGGTTGTTTTCTATTTAACCCCTCGACTGATATTTACTAAGAACTAGATTTCAAAATGTCGGATAATGTTTTTAAATCTAGACATAATTTTGCTTTTCAAATAATATAATAAATACGGTACTTTTTTTACAACTTTTGCTGCCAACAGCCTGTTGTCCAGTGCATAAGGTTTGCATATGTTTCTATGGAGTAAATAACACTTACGGTGTTATTACAAAAAAGTTAAATACGTATTAAATATTTGTCTTAATAAGGTTTCGTGCTAAATGCACCGCGCTCGCCCGATACAAGTTACGCGTTATCCTTTTTT